>JAHKKF010512958.1:0-12947 GCA_019740295.1 Labeo calbasu | reverse complement strand
ATTTTAAGACTAATAAACATAAAAAAATATATATTATTACTAAAAGTTACTAAAACTTAATTCAATATTAATTTTAAAATATAAAAAATACATATAAATACATATTATTATATATATATATATATATATATATATATATTTGTTTTTTTTTAATTATTTGACTATCATGTCACATATCATATTTTAGCAAGAAAACTTTTTTGTAATTAAATAGCTGCAATAATAATTTCTAAATAAAATAAAATAAAATAATTACTAATTTAAATACTAGTACCGCTCAAATTATGAATTAAAACCATCTTATTCCAATATAATAACCTAAACTTAATCAGCTTGCGTCTTAGAGCTGGACCAAACTAGTCTAAGTTTTTGCAACCAAGAGGGATGATCAGATGTCAAAAAAGTTCAGCAAGATCGGGGCGATTCTTTGTTATTCTACACCAAACATCAATACCGCACAAGGAGTTGAGACAACATCTCCGGACCTCCGGCGAGCGTCCCGCAATTATTTCCTCCGTCTCACTGGTACAGATCGTAGCACTGCCAGTCTCTATGCATCTATATTCTGTTTGATCCAATTTATGGTGTTGGGCTGAAAGGACAACGTCTGAAACAAGAATCACAGTGGATTGCTCTACTCCACTTTATCTACTTCAGTTAAATTACTTCGGCATCAGATAGAACCTCGGACTGGGAGAGGAATGACAAAAACAGGGAGGAAAAATGAGCAAGAGAAAGAAGGAGAAAAATGCTTGCTTTCGGGAAACAGTATGGCGTCATCCCAATTTTAAGGTTATCTGATGCTCTTTCTTTGGTCCAAGCCGCCAGGGAACAGACGCAGGAGCTTTTCTTCGCTGTGTGTTATTCCGATGGCCACTGATTGACGGGGAACAATCAGCAGGGACACGGGATATTTTGGCAGTGATGTCTATCCGTCTTATCACAACATGCATATGGATGAGAACGACTCTCGAGCGTTTTTTTTTTTTTTTTTGCTTTCAACAATGAAAGCCACATTAAATATTGAAGATAACAAAACTGAAATCCCGTAGAGTGTAACAGATTGTATGAGTACGATTCCAGAATTGGTACATGCTAATTTATTCATCGTGGTAGTGGTAGAGTATCTTTCCTTGGCTTTGAGGATTTATTTTGATTTGACCAGAATATTTAGATTTTATCCTGATATTATCTGTTTTTTTTTTGTTTTTTTTTAATAAAATACATAAAAAACACAAAAATCCAAATACATTATAAACATAAAACATAACTAAAATACTTTAGTATCACAATTCATAACAAAAAAATTGCTGCAATAATTGTTTGCAAAAATGCATGTTTAGTATAATCTTAACATTTAAATATCTGTACTATATGTAAGTAAAATGAAACTTAAAAGGATTTTACATAAAATAAAATAAAAAAATACTCTATGTTCTTTTAGCAATGAAATTTGCAAAAAATATAATATATATTTGGTACAATGTTAATATTTAAATATTTTACTGTCTCAACAAATTATAATTAAAAAATATTTAGTACAAAATATTTTATATAAATATTAATTAAATTTTAATAATTAAATATATATACAATATGTAAGTAAAACAAAATAAAAAAGGATTTTACATAAAAAAACGTTATTATGTTCTTTTAGCAATAAAATTGCTGCAATAAAGTTTGCAAAAATATTTAATATATATTTGTTACAATATACATTTTTTAATATATTTACGGTCTCAAAAAAATTATGAATTAAAAAATATTTAGTATAAAATATTATTTACAAAATATATTTATATAAAATATTTTGTACAATCTTAATAATTATATATATATATACAATATGTAAGTAAAACAAAATTAAAAAAGGATTTTACATAAAATTAAAAAAAAACTTTATTATGTAATTTTAGCAATAAAATTGCTGCAATCAAGTTTGCAAAAATATATATAATATATACTTGGTACAATTTTAATATTTAAATATCTTTACTGTCTCAACAAATTATGAATTAAAAATATTTAGTACAAAATATTATTTACAAAATATACTTGTATAAAATATTTGGTACAGTCTTAATATTTAAATATCTGTACTTTATGTAAGTAAAATTAAATTGAAAAGGATTTTACACAAAATAAAAAATAAAAAAAAAACTAAATTACGTTCTTTCAGCAATAAAATTGCTGCAATAATGTTTGCAAAATATATATATATATATATATATATATATTTGATACAATATTAACATTTTAATATCTTTAGAGTCTCAACAAATTATGAATTAAAAATATTTTGTACAAAATATTATTTACAAAATATATTTATATAAAATATTTTGTACAATCTTAATAATTAAATATATATACAATATGTAAGTAAAACTAAATTAAAAAGGATTTTACAAAACATTCAAAATGTTATGTACATATGTTATGTAAAGTTATGCCCGTTAATAAAAGAAAATAGTTGAAATAATTTGCAAATATTAATAATAAATTCAATACTACTTTTAATAACATCTGTGTACTGGTTTCATATTAGGTAAGCAGTACATTAAAAAAAAATACAAATAAAGACATTAAAAAGAGGTTATTTCAAAAGTACTATTAATATTTTTACATCTGCATCATCAGGATCTCTGGGATCTCGGACTTAAAGAAAGTCAAATCAAGTCAGCAGAACACAAGGGTTAATCGAGTATCACAGTGTGGAGTACAAGTCTTCCTCACACAGGGTGAAGCAAATAAATTAGCATTCTGGATTTGTCCACTGATACTGAATGTAATTTTCCAGTGGGCTAGTTTGAGAGAGGTCCTGAAGTTAATGAATCAAACAACGAGCTGTTTGTGCCTCGACCGAACTCAACAGTGCTTCTCAAGGGCGACTCTGACTGTTTAGAGTAGCATACTAACATACTACTCTAGGATTTGAAGAGTATGCAGTGTATACTGTGCACTGTATGATCATTCAGTCAGTCATTCATCCCTGTGTATCTGGATTTGGGTTTATTACGGGCTTGATCTTATTGTTGTTGTTTTTTCCTATTAAGATCTGGCAACATCACTTTTTTCGAAAGTCAATTTGGTTGTAGAAAGAGGTTTTCATTCCCATAAATGACTGAGCTGTGTGTGTACAGAACAGGATTAAGCACTAAAAGGTGAAGTGACAATGAATTTAGCTGCAGTGTGCATGTGGCCAATACAAAGCGTTTATGCTGCACAGTGTTCAGGAAGGAGTATTCCAGCGCTGTATGCTGAACATAGACAATATGTGTGGCCTTCTTCAGAGAGGCTGTCAGAGAAAAAGTGCACAAAAAGAAATTCTTCTTTTATCTGCTCTGCTTTGCAGTGTGTCTTGAGATCAGCCAGAGATTACTGGAAGCTGCAGAGCTAGAAACAAGAAGAAAAGAGTATGACAAATGCAGCGCAGATAACCACGCTATCTAAAAAATAAGATCCTACGAGGACAAACAGGTAGTTAAAATACCTCTGGGAGAAGAACAATCACCAATGAGATTTCTTTAATAACAGAATTGTTTCTTCTCAACACCAATGAGACTAAATGGAGAATTCTGTGCTTTGTTTCCTAACACAAATAAGATTAGCAACACCCCTGAAACCACTTAGGCCCCCTTAGCAACCACCTAGCAACCAGCCACAACCTCCCAACAACACCGTAGCAACCATTCAAACCTTATCAATCACCTTACACCAACTAAACTGTAAAAGCTTTTTAGCAACAGCCTAGTACCTAATTTACACCTTAGCAACGCTCTAGCAACCATACATCCTAACAAACATTTAGACTACCTAATCAAAACCTCTTAGCATCCACCCAACAGCTGCCTAGAAACTATTTTAAAACTTAGCTGTCTAAAAAAACCTACTCAGAACACCTTAGCAACATCCTAGCAATGCCCTAGCAACCAAGACCTTCTCAACCACCCATGTAACAACAACCAAACCATCTAAAACTTTTAGCAACCACCAATCAACTGCCTAGAAACAATTCTAAACCTGAAGGACCTTATCAATCACCTAGCAACAACTAATCTATCAAAACATCCAGCAAATCCCTTGAAACTATTTTACACCTTAGCAACATCATAGAAACCTATTAGAACATTTTAGCAACTACCTAGCAACCACCCGAACATGGCAGCATTTATCTAGCAACACCCTAACTACCATTCAGAAGACCTTATCAACCACCTAGCAACAACTAATCTATCAAAACATCCAGCAGCTCCCGAGAAACTATTTTACACTTTAGCAACATCCTAGAAACCTCTTATAACAACTTAGAAACTACCTAGCAACACTCTAAAACATGCTACCAATTATCTAGCAACACCCTAACAACCATTCAAAACACCATATCAACCACCTAGCAACAACTAATCTATCCAAAACACCCAGCAACTGCCTAGGGACTATTTTACACCTTAGCAACACCCTAGAAACCTCTCAGAACACCTTAGTAATGACCTCACAACCAACAGAGATTATCTAGCAACACCCTAACAACCATTCAGAAGACCTTATCAACCACCTAGCAACAACTGATCTATCAAAACATCCAGCAACTAACTAAAAACTATTTTACACCTTAGCAACATCCTAGAAACCTCTCAGATCACCTTAGCAACTACCTAGCAACCACCCAAAACATGCCAGCAATTATCTAGCAACACCTTAACAACCATTCAGAAGACCTTATCAACCACCTAGCAACATCTAATCTATCCAAAACATCCAGTAACTGCCTAGAAACCGTTTTACACCTTAGCAACATCCTAGAAACATCTCAGATAACCTTAGTAACGACCTAGCAACCAACAGTTATTATCTAGCAACACTTTAACAACCATTTAGAAGACCTTATCAACCAACTAGCAACAACTAATCTATCCAAAACACCCAGCAACTGCCTAGGGACTATTTTACACCTTAGCAACATCCTAGAAACCTCTGAGATAACCTCAGTAATGACCTAGCAACCAACAGTTATTATCTAGCAACACCTTAACAACCATTCAGAAGACCTTATCAACCACCTAGCAACAACTAATCTATCCAAAACATCCAGTAACTGCCTAGAAACCGTTTTACACCTTAGTAACATCCTAGAAACTTCTCAGAACACCTTAGCAACGACCTAGCAACCAACAGCAATTATCTAGCAACACCCTAACAACCATTCAGAAGACCTTATCAACAACTAATCTATCCAAAACATCCTGCAACTGCCTAGAAACCATTTTAAACCTTAGCAACATCCTAGAAACCTCTCAGAACACCTTAGCAACTACCTAGCAACTAACAGCGATTACCTAGCAACACCCTAACCCAGAAGTTTAATTCAGAAGACCTTAATAACCATTTAGCAACAACTGATCTATCCAGAACTTTTTAGCAACTCCCCAGCAGCTATTTTACACCTTAGCAACACCCTAGCAACCAAGCGAAACATCTTTTAAAACACCTTAACAACACCTAAAACTGCCTAGCAACCACACATGCTCAAGTATTCAAACTACAAGTCTACATATCCTTCAGACTTCAAGGTTTAAAGTTTTCTTTTATTCTCCACTCCTTCAAATGCTCTCAAAAACCATAAAACTTCCAGAGTCTTCAGCCCACCAGTATATTCAATCCGTGTGCATTTTTGTTTCCATTTCTATTGCTTATTTTTGCTGTAATGTGTCAAGGTTCTGCTTTAGAAAGGCTGTATTATGCTGGCCAATAAATAAGGATTGTGGCCGTCAGTCTGCACGGCTTGGCAAACAGAAACACGTGTTTGCGCTCTCGTACCTCTCTGCTCACCGCCTCGTTTATCTTGGCTGTCAGGTAAAGGGCAACGGACGAAAAGGTGAAACTTTCTCTCTCTTTCTCCCAACTACTTATTAAATAAGCCTGCTGTCCTGAAGACCACACACGACTTCTTTGAAAGTGACGTACAGATTGTCCCACATGCGTACAGACAAACACAAACTCTTCATGCACATTTAATCATTTCCTTTTAGACACACGCTTGACAGACACATGGAAACAAGCTGTTCTTGACTATGTAGGACATCCTCGTTGGTTTGCGTCAAAAGCAAAGTTTCAAACTCCCCGATACACTGGAGAACGCATGTCATTCGCAAGCATAGATAATGAGTCATTATTAAATTTTGAAAACTGCCACACTTTGAACAATCACATGCGCAACAAGTAAAAAAAAAAGCATGATTTAAAGGCATGTTCTGGATTCCAAACAAAATCAGTCAACAGCATCTGTGACACACTGATTATTACTGTCAGTTTAAAAGCAAGCACAAAATGTATTTGTAATGTTAAAAAAATTCAAAACACTCTGAAAACCACATAGTAACACCCATCAACCAATCACAAACACCTTAGCAACCATTTCCTAATTTAAGAAGTAAAGAATATTCTATATGAAAAGACTTCTAAATGTTATCTTTTTTATTCATTTAAATTCTTCAAATGAACTTAAATTAAATTATTTGTAAAAATAAAATAAAATATAAAAAAGCTTATTCAAAATATACTGTATATAAAAACTATAATACAATAACACTAATACTTCCAAAAGTGAATAAAGTACTATTTTGTTATTATTTTGTAGCTAAAAAAAAATAAAAAAGAAAAGTTTTTTTTTTTTTTTAATAATTTAAATTGTCAAATTGTTAAATTGTGTAAATTGTTAAATTGTTCAATTTAAAGTCATCATTAAAAACCTCTTGTTAGCCAGAAGCACTAAAATTACTGGACATAAATAAAAAGCAAAACTGAATAAAATAAAATAAAATAAAATAAAATAAAATAAAATAAAATAAAATAAAATAAAATAATAAAACTAACATTTTCAAAGGTGAATAGAGTACTATTTTTTCCTATTATTTTGCTTACATTAATACTGATACTGTATATTAACAAAAATGTATAAATGATAAAATAACACAGATCATTTCAAAAGTGTGTATTTTATCTATCATTTACTCCGCTGCAATGCGAGTGCATTGCTGTAAGCACAACTTTTGCTTTTCACAATTGATAAGTGATAATTAACAGCACATCAGCTTGTATTTCTCACGGCCCATTCGTTTAAACTCTCCTACTGCAATACAACTCGACATTCCAAGATACGAAATGCTGAGTGCAAACGTCTAAATATGAGTTTTCATTGTTTACTGTTCACTGAAACTGAATAACTCGGGGCGATACTCTCATAATTGAAGAACACATTTTAGTCTCATTCAGCAGTTAATGAAGGTTGCACAGGAAGAGCACATTGCCGTCAGAGCAATGATGTGTACATTATGATAGCCACGGGCAGACGCTCCAAACTAGCAGTTTTATGAATTTATTCAATGCATTTTGCTTGAATAAAAGGTCCAAACAAACAGGCCTCAAGACGAGTGGTGCGAGTTTAAAGGTGACGGCACTATGTTTAACGCTTGATTTACGCCTAAGCTTTTAATTAGATGATTGCAGCGCTCGTGTGACGGGATACATAACACATGGTCTTATGGATGCTGCAGTTAATTACTAAGAGGTTATTCATCTTCAATGCCCTCAGACTGTTGAAGCCCAGTGTTGAATACATAATCGCACAATTGGCTCGATGAAAAATGACGCCGCAGTGTTATTCCATGTGATGCAATGGCTGGGAGAAGGTGTCGAGACAAATGACACTAAGCGGCGATTTTGATGCGGCTCCCACACAGATCAAATAAAATCCATCCAAATGTGTGTACATTTCTTGAATCAGAGCTAAATTAATGGGCAACGCTTCAACTGGAGTCCATCCGCATGACCAGTGATTTTAATAACAGAACTGAACCTGAATCCTTCACAGAATCTTTCTTGGAAATAAAATGTTCTTAAAGGGTTCCTTCACCCCAAAATGAAAATTTGCTATTAATTTAGTTACCCTCAGGCCATCCAAAATGTTTGTTTTTTTTTGGCTGAAACCACATCAGGCAAAACAATGAATACCCTTTCACCTGATGATACGCTGCGGTCTTATGAATTGAAATGATCGGTCTGTGCAAGAAACTGAACATTATTTACAACATTATTACCTGTAACCTACAGTCTCAGGCAAATGGGAAAATCGGATTCTTTTCCTGGTTGTTTCAGACAATTCGTTTCAATGAACTGATTCAATTCACTTGTAAATAATGTTTATTTTTATGCACAGACTGATCGTTTCGCTTCTTAAGACCGCAATATATTGTCAGGAGGCACAGGGATTCATTTTATACCACTGTATAAAATCTGTAGAATATCTGTAAATAATTATTTAACTATTATAATTTAAATAATTATTAAAAAAAAAAAAAATTTACATTTTAAAACATTCAAAAAACTTACCTATTATTTTTTTTTACCAATTATCTTTTATATTAAATATAAATTTAAAAAAAAATTAAATATTGCTCTATTCTATTTTGATATTCATACTATAAATATTTACAAATAATTATTTCAAATTATTTACCAATTATATAACTATTTCTTATTAAATATCAATATTTGTACTGTATCAAAATGTGATCAGCCTCTATTTGTATTAAATAACGGCATGGCTGAAAGGTCTGAACAACTGTAAAAAATAAAGATAAATGAATGAGTGAATAAATAAATAAATAAAGGGGCTGGTGAAGAAACTAAACATTTCTTATTAAATATCAATATTTTTACTGTATTAAAATTAAACCAAAATGTAATCAGCCTTTAAAAAACAATAAAATAAACTAGTTTTTTTAAAAATTCATACACTTTTTATATTAAATAATGGCATGACTGAAAAGTCTGATCAACTGTAAATAAATAAATAAATAAATAAAGGGATTCGTGAAGAAACTAAAATGTTCAGTTCTTCTGAAGTTCACAACATTCCTCTTGACTAGAGGGCTGCATTTTACTATTTTAAAAAACAGCAATATAATACTCCTATATAACGTCACTGTGGTCATCTTGGTGTGGTTTTGGGTGTAGATGAGCAGTTGATAATGTTAGGTCTCCATATTTCCTCCTCAAAAACAGTGTCAAGTTTCTTTATTTTGGAGGAAGGGCAGCGGAATAGTCTACCATCAGTGTTCATTTTATCTGTGGGAATGTGGGTGTGATGCGCAGCGTTCGGTCTGATGCTGAAGTGCTGAGTGAAATGAACCCACAGTTGTAGGTCAGAGTCGACGGGTCACAAGGTCCACCGTCGAATATTGAAAGTGAACTTTCTATTACTTGAGTTTGAGGAAAGTGTAGTGTAGAGCGGATACAGAAACACAAACAAAAACCCACACATTCTCACACCTAACCAGAATCAAAAACTGCTCCTTGCTGTATAAATAAATAAATAAAAGACTGTAATGAATGATGACAATCCATTAATGGTACTTCTAACATTTTACCAGGACACCTTAGGACCTCCATAAGAGTCCTTCACCACTAATATTATATAATAAATGTTGCAATTTCTCATTTTAATTTGTGGTTGCAGCCTGGATCAAATACGAAAGACAATAAATAAACAACACACCTTTCTACGCTCGGTTGCACTCAAAGAAACAAAATGACTCATTCCTAAAATGATTCACTTCACTGATTCATTCAGAATGCTCACCCGAATGAACATCTGAATCACTCACTGAAACACAAGATTTATTTTGTTATATCAAAATTGTAATGAACCCGAGAACTACGTGTAAAATAAATAAATAATATTCAGCAAGTTAGTTAGTGGTTGTTTAAAAATACAGAAATAATTTCTATTGGCCATAGCTAGAGTTATTTCTATCTTGACTCAAAGCACACATAAGCTGTGTGTTCAGCACTGGTGCTCGAAAGGACCTGTCCAAAACACAACAAACACTCTTTTCCTCCACCTCAAGTAGAAAAACCATGAAAAGCGCTTTTCCTGTCCTCTCGTTCTTTCATCAACACAGCTGCACCGCGGTCAGAGCATCAGTTAATCTGGTTTTCACATCCGTGTGCGGATCGATCGCGGCTCGGATCACCTGTGGCTTCATTTGGCCTTGCGTGACAGCTTTTGAGCTGCTCTAAATCAAACACAACCACACACACACAAAGAGAGAGAGAGAGAGAGAGAGGGGGGGTCTAGATCAACCCGAGCAGCAGTTCTTCATCTGGACCACTGGACTGAATTAACCCGCTTTAAAAAGGTGGACAAGGGACTATCTAAAAACAGGGTCTTGACACTGTAAAAACATTACTCACATCTGACTCATTTGACCCTTTGCCTGTTCAGTTTCTTGCACAGACTGATCTTTTCACTTCATAAGACCATAATATATCATCAGGAGCCATGGATATTCAGTGTTTCCCCTGCCATTATATTAAGGGGCGGCCTGTCCCCCTTAAAGGTCAAGTTAATTTTCATTTAATTTTATTTTCTATATAGCACCAGATCACAACAAAAGTCATTTCAGGTTACCTTTCCTATAAAACAGGGGTATACCTTGTTCTTTTATTACACAAACTAAATGGTCTTATGTTATTTACCTTATTTACACAACGGCATGTCATTTTTGTCTCTATATGGACACGCGTCTACAATTTCTCCTCCCTGAAAACGCGGATGGGATTGCGGAGTTCATTCTTAAAAATGGAATTTACTCTATAGCGCGGAATGCCACGTAATTCATACATTTTTGGATGAATAAATCAAAATTGGGACTGTCACTTAATTCGAATCACAATATGGACTAAAGTCTGTGAATATTAAAATGCAAAAAGACGGTTTAGATATGAATCCTGCATGTTCAGCTTGGCTCTGTATGAATGAATAGCGGAAACACAATCACTGAAGCACACGTGAGGCTCGCGGTGATTTTCAGCCTCTGCGTCTTATTATATGACAACACAAACACATGAACTTCATCTCCAGAGCTGCTGTGAGAGTCATTTCGTGTGAATTTTACCGTTTCATTTATGAAAACTAGCATCATATCATACTGTATACACACAGAAACTTCACGGCAACCCGTCAAAATAAAAGTACGGTTTACATGTAACAGAAATATATTACTCTTGCATTACTTTTGTACAGTATAATGTACGTCCAATTTAAACAAAACAATTAAATGATAAACATAAATATTACAACCAGATTAACCACTTAATTGTAGAAAAAAAACTACAATTATTATTACAATTTTTTTACCAGAATATTCGCACAAATTTTCTTCCGTGTATTAATTTTAACAGTAAACCTCTGTTTGTTTGCCAAAAAATAAAAGGGTTTAATTTTAATTTGATTAAAAATAAATAATAGTTTAGTGCCTTCATTTGATTATCAGAAAAAAATTCTGAAAAAAAAAAGAAAGAAAAACATTGTAGGGCCCTATTGTTCAAAATGTTCAAACTGAGAGCTATGGACTTATTTTTTTCACTGAAATAATTTTTTTTGTTATTATACAGAGAGTAAAGTACCGAAAAAAATACCGTTGGGTACTGGCAAAGTCACCTACATCTTTATATCCAAAAAGTTTTTTCAATGTTTTTTAAAAAAGTCTCTTCTGCTCATCAAGGCTGCATTTATTTGATTAAAATACAGTAAAAGCAGTAATACTGTGAAATATTATTACAATTCAAAATAATCATTTTCTATGCAAACATATTTTAAAACGTAATTTATTGCTGTGATGTAAAGCTGAAATTCCAGCATCTGCTTCAAACTTTTATGAATAAAATATAATATATGATATCAGAGAATGTTCACAGAATGTTCTCACAAGGTTCTCTCAACGTTATGAAGAAACGTTCAAGTAACATTAATAGAATGTTCGTTCAAAGTTCTAAAAATGTTACATTATTTATACATCATAATTAGAAGCTAATATTTGAATAATGAAGAAAAAAAAACAGATTTTTTATAAAGAGCTTATTTTTATAGTATTGATTTGCATATAAAGGCACTTATTGTAATTTAAATTATTTATCATATTCACAAAAAGGCCTTGTCCACTGCATTTGATGCATTACAGTGTTCATTTAGACCGGGTTTAAGGAGCATGTTCCTCTCTATGCATTCTCACACTGAGGTGATGCAGTGTTTTACCGCAGTATCTCCACACCTGATTTTACCATCTGCTTTTCTGCACGCCGGCAGATGGTATTTATGTCGAATTTCACAGAATAAAACGCTCGCACCAAAATATGCAATTAATATCCGTGTTCAGCAGACTGCATGGAGGTACTGCACATCTTTAATAGTCCAATAATTGATGAGCAGCTACTGTGCATTCTGCTTAGGCTTCACCAACATGGCCCCTACAGTAAGCATGTAGGACAAACCCGAGGAAACGGCTGCGATTTGCCCTCGGCCACAGCGTCTCCTTGTCAAACTAAGATTTAATGCAGACATTCCTGGTCTGGGACCGAGAAACATGAGGTCACGTCTGTTGAACGTCCAAGCATCTTTACACACTGACGTGTGAGGACTGAGAGCGGCAGAGTCGCAGATACGTGAAACAATGTGAATTACTTGACCTTAAACATTTCCCATTTGGATTCCCGCCTCGGAATAACCTCAGGCCGCTGTTTCTGAAGAAACTCTCACCTGTGAATGAATGTTTGTGAATCGTCTCTGCTGATAAAGCCCCGAAAAGTACCTGCGCTGCCTTGCGTAACTAGTCTCCTGTTTGGTCCGATAATAATGCCTGTTTTAATGCATCATTTGGAGTTGTGAACGTGTTGAATGCACAGATGAGAGAGAGACGGAGAGAGAGATGGCGGAATGAAATCATGAAATGAACACAGCTCCACCATTTGGCCAAGATTAAGCACTACAACCAAACATTACCTACACAAGAACAACCAAATTACACTTTTGGACTTCATAATATTATTTTTCATGATAATAATAATAATAAAAATTATTATTATTATTATTATTATTATTATTA
>JAHKKF010512956.1:5467-26645 GCA_019740295.1 Labeo calbasu | reverse complement strand
TAATTTATTTTATTTTATTTTATTTTATTTTATTTTATTACTTTAAAAAGTAATGTATTCCTCTAATGGCAAAGCTGAATTTTCAGCAGTGAAATATTGTTACAATTTAAAATAACTTATAATTATAATTTATAATTATTAAAATATTTTATTTTATTTATTTTATTTTATTCTTTTCTTTTATTTTAAAATTTAATTTATTCCTGCAATGGCAAAGGTGAATTTTCAGCAGTGAAATATTGTTACAATTTAAAATAACTGTTTTAATTATTGAAATATTTTATTTTATTTTATTTTATTTTATTTTATTTTATTTTATTTTATTACTTTAAAAAGTAATGTATTCCTCTAATGGCAAAGCTGAATTTTCAGCAGTGAAATATTGTTACAATTTAAAATAACTGTTATAATTATTAAAATATTTTATTTTATTTATTTTATTTTATTCTTTTCTTTTATTTTAAAATTTAATTTATTCCTGCAATGGCAAAGGTGAATTTTCAGCAGTGAAATATTGTTACAATTTAATAGAACTATTTTAATTATTAAAATATTTGATTTGATTTGATTTGATTTGATTTTATTACTTTAAAAAGTAATGTATTCCGGTAATGGCAAAGCTGAATTTTCAGCAGTGAAACATTGTTACAATTTAAAATAACTATAATTATAATTAACTAAGCGTGTGAGCTGTTTTCTTACTTTTTTAAAATTAGTTTTCCCAGTAACGCCATTCTAATGTTCATTCAGACTGATTTGCAAATGCGCAGAGGCGGAGTTTATCGCAATAACCAATAAGAGCCAAACATAACCAGTAATATCCAATCACATCGCGATGGAGGCATTGCCTCCTCTCACGTGACTTTCCCCCATTCATTCTCAATTACATCAGTGAAGATGATGTTACGGTCTCTCAAAAACTTCCAGAAGATCTGACGGCTGGATTACGAAGACGCAACAAGCCTGAGTAACTGTGATGAGAATGGAACACCTATATATTTATTTATTTATTTACTCGTAATGAAGCGGTTAGCACTACTCATCGGCTTTAATAGCAACGTGTACATATTTTACTGCTTTTGAAGTTAACATGAAATCAAAATCCACGCTGTTCACACTAAAAAGTCTCTTATATTCACCAGTGCTGCTTTTATTTAATCAAAAATACAGTAGAAAATCTGAAATATTATTGCAATTCAAAATAGCTGTTTTCCATGTGACTATATTTTATTACTTTAACCGCAGGCTTTAGGGGGTCTGTTAAAACTCAGTGGGCTCAGGGGAGGCTGCTGATGTCACCTGGCAGTGTGTTGGACAGTTTTTCTTTAGAAAAAAAAGTGATTTATACACTTTTTAAAATTATATTTTGTAATATTGGCGTTGTTTTATTTTTTTTTTATCCTCCAATATTTTGAGGAGGCACCACCTCCAGTATATAAACAACCCTGTCTGCTCACTGAATTTGACTTGTCCTCTGTCCGTTAGCGTCTCATTATATATTCTGGCTCAGGAAGCTTAATTCAGTCCATGAGCCCCCCCCCCGTTTCTAACTCTCTCTCTTATTTTTTCCTTTTTCAACCAGTCTTCATTAATCTCAAACTGTGTCTAATTATCGTTAGCCTGCACTGAGCGAGTGCAACATTTTCTCTAAAGGAAGCTGAAGAGTCATGGATGGTCTCCGAAGATACATTGAGCCTTTTTTTCCCAGGGTGCACTTTGTGTTTGGTGACTAATAGTCCTGTTTTACGGCTTCACTGGCAGTGTTGTGGTAAAGACTCCGAACTCTGCCATTGATCGTCTCGCACTGCAGATTTATGAGACACTCCACTGTGACTGCCTAGCAGACAGTGGCTGCCACATTACCCTCATATTGAGCGAAATGGATACACTCTGTCACCTCAATATGTTAAAAACCAAACAAATGCGCAGTTAAACCGATCTGCCTCTTAGAGGGATCAGACACGACTGCACCTGTATAAAGATAATGAGGGAGTCACATGACCTGTGATGTCAGCTGATGCCATCCTGTCTCGCCATAGATATTCATTTTCCCTTTTCACAGTTTTTTGAAACGGTCACAACTAAATTTAGAGCTTACGTAAGCTTGGTCAAGCGGTGAGTCATCAGGCATTGAGATGAATTATTTAATTACAAGTTTTGGACAATTTTAGAGCACTGTAGAGGATAATCAAGCTTTTTTTTTAATTTGCACTGCAAGTTTCAGCATATGGGTCACAGTGGACAACTAGTTAACTAATCATCCTGCAATCGGCTTGTCATATACTGAGGTTATTTTTTCAATAATTTTTCATTTCAGTTTCATTTTAGTTTTAGTTTATTTTAAGTCCTATTTTAGTTTTGCTCCGTTTAATTATTTATTTTTATTTTTTATTTTAGTTTTCTTTTTATTTTCTTTTATTTTATTTTATTTTCAATTGTAATGTATTCCTGTAATGGTGAAGCTGAATTTTTAGCAGTGAAATACTGTTACCATTTAAAATAATAATAATTTTAATAATTTAAATTTTATTTTATTTTATTTTGAAATATAATTTATTCTTATAATGGCAAAGCTGACTTTTCATCAGCCATTACTCATGTCTTCAGTGTCACATGAATCATTTTTATAATTAGATGATTTTGTGCTCAAGAAATATCTATTATTGTTATCCATGTTGAAAATGGTTGTGCTCATTTATTTATTTATTTATTTTATTTTATTATTTATTTATTTAGGATTTTCTAATTAATAGAAAGTTTAGCATTTTTAAATATAATTTTTTATCACATTATGAATGTTTGAATAATAGTAATATATATTATATTAAAAAAAAAAAATATATATATATATATATATATATATATATTATTATTATTATTATTATTATAAANAATAATAGTAATATATATTATATTAAAAAATATATATATATATATATATATATATATATATATTATTATTATTATTATTATTATTATAAAATAATTTTTAAAAATTTTTAAAAAATTCAAAATTAATAATTGAATCAGACATTTGATTCGAAATCCCCTGTAAAGAAATTTACGTTTAGCCAAATTAGTTAAAATATATATAGTTTTGCACATCCTAAACTATACAAATGAATTTTATCTGCCACATGAACTTCTGTTTCAGTGTTTTCATATTAAATGTGTCTATAAATGTGCTAAGAAAGATTTTGACTAGTAACACTCACTTTCTCTCTCTTGCTGTCGTTCTCATTGCTGTCGTCTCTTCCTCCTTTCTGCTCCCTCCTTGTCATTCTTTCATTGTATCACGTCTCGTCTGCATGTCTTTTCATTGTCCTCTCATTGTTCCTGTACCTAGACCTAGTGAACCAGTTCTGTGAACAGGTCCTGAACTTCTTGTTTTGTCCCTACTCTCCTGCCATAGCCCCGTCCTCCCCTGGTGTTGACTCCGTACCCTTGCAGCGAACAGGAAGTCAGAATGCCACAGGGACGTTTCCCAGAGGCGGCTACGCGTCCAGTCAGGGCGCCAATTACACGGATACTTACCGCACGTTGCCGTACTGCTCATCAGTGGAGTCTCCATACAGCAAGTCCGGCCCTGCCCTGCCACCCGAAGGCAACCTGGCCCGCTCGCCCTCTATCGACAGCATTCAGAAGGATCCTAGGTGAGTCTGCATGCCCATTGGATCTTTTTGATAGTCACAGTAGATGTACCTGGGAAATGTGGACGTATCAATCAAATTTGAATTGGAAGAGCAGCTGCTAAAAGGGTTTTCAGGGTTGTGTGTGTCACTTTTTACGGCCTCCTTTGCGGATCATTAGACAGTCCTTGCGTTTATATTGCGGTCTTATCAGTAAAGTGAGCATTGAGTGTTAGAGCACAAGTGAGTATTACCGTATTAGAGAACTACAGAGAATAACCAAGTTGCTTCCGTTTGTACTGTAAGTTTTAGTATTTTAAATCCAACATAAGCATCACGATGAACAACTAGTTATCTGATCATCCAGCCTGTCTTATAGTGAGGATATTTTTATTTTACTTTCATTTCCATTGCATTTTAGTTTTAATTCGATTTATTTTTTTTTACACTTCTGTTCATTTGGTTTTTTAATGTTTTTTAAAGATGTCTGCTATATAGAATACTGTTTCCGCCACTGAATAAAAAATACGGTAGTTGCAACTTTTTATCTAACAATTCTGACTTTTTTTTGTGTGAGTTTATGCAAGTATCTAGTATTGCAAGTTTATATCTCACAATTGTGACTATTATTCTCAGAATTGCGTGTTTTTATCTTGCAATTGTAACTTTTATTCTCAGAATTACAAGTTTTTATCTTGCAGTTGTGATGTTTTTTCTCAGAATTGCGATTTTATATTTTGCAAATTGTGACTTTTTTTCTCAGAATTTTAAGTTTATATCTCGCAATTGTGACTTATTCCCATAATTGCGAGTTTATCTCAAAATTGTGACTTTTTTCTCAGAATTCCAAGTTTTTTCTCGCATTTTACTTTTTTCTCAGAATTACGAGTTTATGTCTCACAATTGTGATTATTATTCTCAGAATTTCGAGTTTTTATCTTGCAGTTGTGACCTTCTTTCTCAGAATTACGAGTTTATATCTCGAAATTGACTTTTTTTTCCTCTGAATTGCGAGTTTAAATCCACGTAATTGTGACTTTTTTCTCAGAATTGCAAGTTTATATCTGCAAATTGTGACTTTTTTCTCAGAATTACGAGTTTTTCTCGCATTTTACTTTTTTCTCAGAATTGCACATTTTTATCTCACTATTGTGACTTTTGTTCTCAGAATTGCAAGTTTATATCTGTAAATTGTGACTTTTTTTCTCAGAATTACGAGTTTATATCTCACAATTGTGACCTTTTTTCTCAAAATTGCAAGTTTATATCTCAAAATGTACTTTTTTTTTCTCTGAATTGCGAGTTTAAATCTACGTAATTGTGACTTTTTTCTTAGAATTGCGAGTTTATATCTTGGGAATTGTGACATTTATTCTCAGAACTGCAAGTTTATATCTGCAAATTGTGACTTTTTTCTCAGAATTACAAGTTTTTATCTCACAATTGTGACCTTTTTTCTCAGAATTGCGAGTTTAAATCTCGAAATTGACTTTTTATCTCTGAATTGCGAGTTTAAATGCACGTAATTGTGACTTTTATTCTCAGAATTGCAAGTTTATATCTGGCGTTTTTCTCAGAATTGTGTTATAAAGTCACATAGTTGTGACTTTATAACACAATTGAGACTTATTAAGTCAGAATTGTGAGGGATAAACTTGCATATCAGAACATATCAGTCTTTTTTCCCCCTCAGAATTGGACGTTATAACTTACAATTGCAAGCTTATATCACAATTCTGAGGAAAAAAGTCAGAATTGCAAGATGTAAACTCACAACTGCGAGAAAAAAACTCAGAATTGTGAAATGAAAACTCGGAATTACCTTTTATATTTTTGATTTAGAGGAGGAATGGGCTTCCACAATCTTATGTTCACCAAGGCTGCATTTATTTGATCAAAAATACATTAAAGAACACTAATATTGTGAAAGATTATTATAATTTAACATTTAAAATGTTAAAACTGTTTTGCTATTTTCATATACTGTAAAATGTTATCTGTACCTGTGATGGCAAAGCTGAATTACTCCAGTCTCCAGTGTCACATGATCCTTCAGAAATCATTCTAATACACATTTAGACAGTCTGTCAGGGTAAAATCATATTCAGCATTCACAGTAAACATTTGATCGTGACATAAATGAGATGGAAGTGATTTTGTAGCCATAAGGGAGCTGTGTTTTGTAATCTTCCATTCATATCACAGTACAGCAGTTGACTTATCAAAGGCTAATCCTGCTGGGTCTTTATATTGCCGGCTCATCTTTTTCTGTCTACTGTTTTTCTGTCTTGGGCAAATAAATAATTTGAATACATAAATAAGGTAATAAGAATAAATATTTTAGCATGTGATACACTGTTTCCTACGATTATGATTCTGTGTCTCAGATGGCTTCTAAGTATATATAGGCAAATAACTTTTTGTATATATTTGCTTTGATTTAAAGAGACATTTCTGGCTAAAATAGACTGTTACTTAGTCAATAGCTTTTGGAAGTATGTTACTTGTTGCACCTTTTTGCCATGCATTGAACTCTGTGCAGTTTTGAATAGAAATACTGAGTAACTTCAAGATATAGTATGCTTTCTTAAAACATGTGCTATGTTGACATTAATAATAGAACATCTGTTCTCAACAAACTGCACAATTTCAGATATAATACATGTCCATTGTACAAATTGTGTGGAATGAGTTATGTAAGTCGCTAACCTAACCCTAAGTATGAAAAAGTAGTTACAGTAGTAACACTTGCCTTAGTAAACACTATTAATTTAGTATCGGTTACTGGTGGCTAACCATAATAATAAAGACTGAGGATGTAAGACTGGCATATAAATAATATAAATAATTCGTATAATTCACACCTTTGTCTAATAATACACTAGGGCATAAGGCATCATTTTAATATTTCAGTCACACATTTTTGTTTGGAAACATATTTTAAAAAATTAAGGTTTTTAAGGAAAACGTTCAAGGATTTTTCTCCATATAGCGAACTTCACTGGGGATCGGGTTGAAGGTCCAAACTGCAGTTTCAGTGCGGCTTCAAAGGGCTCTACACGATCCCAGCCAAGGAATCTTATCTAGCAAAATGACCAGTCATTTCCTAAAAAAAATGTTAAATAATGTACTTTTTAACCACAAATGCTCATCTTGCATTAGCTCAAACTCACGCATTATGTAGTCAAGTTGGAAAGGTCACACGTGAAGTAAGCAGAAGTACCGGCCCAGTGTTTACAAAGGGATCGTGCAAAGAAAGTCAAACACTCTTTACAAAAAAAAAAACGTAAAACAACGATGTTGGACGATTTTGAAGTTGCAGGAGATTTTAAGAAAGAGTTTTTTGCCTTACCATACCTTTTTAAACTGAAGTACACAGATGAAGAACAAACCACACGTGACACGTGACCTTTCCAGCGTGATTACGTAATGCATGAGATCGTAGACGCATTTATAGTTAAAAAAGTATATAATATTTTATTTTAGTTTCTTTTTTTTTTTTTTAAGAAAATGACTGATCGTTTTGCTAGATAAAACTCTTGGCTGGGATTGTGGGATTGTGTAGAGTCCTTTGAAGCAGGGCTGTCAAATGATTAATCGCGATTAATCGCATGAAAAATAAAAGTTTGTGTTTACATTAAATATGTATGTGTCACGGCTATGTGTTGAATGAAACGAACGACGACGGAATATAACAAAAAGTCTTTAATAAATTCCTCAAACGGTAACTCCAGGCAGAAATAGAAGGGAACCACACACGCCAACATAACTTTAACATCTGACAACCAAACAATGAACAGAATCCAACTTATAAAAGAGTGCTAACGATACAAAGACAGGTGTGGGTGATTAACCAATAATGACTTAACAAGGAACGGAACAGGAAAAACCATATATGGACACAAGAGGAAGAGACCAACAAAACGGGGTGTGACAAAGGGCAAAACCAAACCAAACAGTCCAAGGGGTCTGACAGTATGTGTACAGTGTATATTTATTATGTATACACAATTACACACAGATGCATGTAATATGCAAAAATATGAATAATTTATGAAAATATAATATTTATGAAAATTATGTAACATTTATATATATGTTGTATATTTATACAAAATATTTATATGTACATATAATCTAAATTGTATGTAAATATATACATATACATTTTTTAAATTGCATACATGTATGTGTGTGTGTATTTATACACATAATTAATATACACAGCACACACACAACTTTTATTTTGCATGCGATTAATTGCAATGAATCGTTTGACAGCCCTACTTTGAAGCTGCATTGAAACTGCAATTTGGACCCATTGATCCCCATTTAAGTCCACTATATGGAGAAAAATCCTGGGGTGTTTTCCTCAAAAACCTTAATTTCCTTTCAGCTGAAGAAAGAAAGACATGAACATCTTTGATGACATGGGGATAAGTAAATTATCAAGCAATTTTAATTCAGAGGGAATTAAAGGAATGTAGAATATTGTCATGCAGAATAAGGCATTATTATGTGCTTTGTAAGTACTAATAAACATCCAATGTGATAATAATATGCTTGGTTGTAAGCAACTAGTAAGAACTGGTCCCTAAACTAAAGTGTTAACAATATTTCTAGCGTTCATCAAACTTTGTCAGGTTTTCTTTTATTTGAATTCACTCTTTCTCTCAGTACCACTCAATTATAACTTTATAATAATTATAACCACTCAATTATAACACTTTTAAAGGAGTTGTTGATATGTGTGATTGTATTAATTAAGTCACTGAAAACTTTTATTTTCCTTTTTTTTCCATCCATCAATATTTTTCTATTTTTCCTTTATTTGAATTCATATTTCTCTCAGTACCCCTCAGTTGTAACACTTTATTTATTTTTAGAGGAATCGTTGATATGTGATAGTATTAATTAAATTACTGAAAACTTTTATTTTTCATCTTTCCATTAATTAGACAGTGTTGATCGCATGTTGCCATTATAGAAAATGGCTCCTCATCTGCTCGGTGTTACAGCGTTCCTGGAAAACTCGACAGCAGATAATTAGTCGTGAGTTGTGGTGACACATGCACTCTGGCTCTCATGGACTCATAGTTGGGCTAATAAAGCCTGCAGTGGTGCTGTTTAGTGTTAGTCTCTGCAGAACTGATGACTGCATACTATTAGTGTCGGAGATGTTACATTGAAATGGTACAAGCTACTCATAATGTAAAGCAGCTAAAAAGTACGTAGCTACTAACACAGTAGTAAGTAGCTAAAGCCATTTAAGGAGTCAGTAACTTTGTTTAGTTTATTTGTATCAATTCAGTATAGAATTTCAAGAGAAAGTTTAGGCGTAGCATGTTCTGTTCAGCCAAACAGATACAGTTTGATACACTTATGCATACGCAACTACTTCTGAAATAGATGTCTGATATAGAGTCTCTTTGACCTTTATTGTGCACTTTGGTTTTTTATTGTGTGGAAGGAGTGAAGTTGTTTGAATAGCATTAACACTAGCAGCAGAACGAGAGTGTGAGCTCTTTAGTCTGAGTATGACTGAGTGTGATTCACATAAAGGCAAGGCTGTGCCTGGAGTCATTCACCCTGAATGGAGCGCAACTGGGACTAATCACTTTTTTAGCAACCTTGGTTGTGGAAGTATTTTTCCAGTTAATTTTGTCTGTAGGGATTTCCAAAAAAAAAAAAAGACAACCAGGTTTGCTGCATCTATTTTCCTATTGTATGACTTAATATAACATAAATGATGTTTCTAACTAATATGTAGTAGAAAACCCATTCAAGATTTACGTTACTTAAAAAATTCACATCGTTTTATACATATTTTGGACTACGGGAGGTGCCATTATTACGACGATGTGAAAGGGCAACAAGGGAAACAATGTAAGTCTTCACTGCTTTCCTAGCAATAAAAAGAGGAGAAAAGAATGGGAAACGATGTGGATTTTTTAAATAACGTAATCTTTCATAGGTGTTCTACTACATATTTCAATAAGAGACATTATTTATGTTATATTTAAGGAAAAGTCCACTTCCAGAACAAAAATTTACAGATAATTTACTCACCCCCTTGTCGTCCAAGATGTTCATGTCTTTCTTTCTTCAGTCAATAAGAAATTATGTTTCTTGTGGAAAACATTTCAGGAATTTTGATAGTGCCACCAAGTTTGAACTTCCAAAATGCAGTTTAAATGCAGCTTTAACAGGGGTTAAAGGGTCTTACCTAGTGAAACAATCAGTCATTTTCGAAACAAATTGATAGTTTATGTACTTTTTAACCTCAAATGTTTGTCTTGTCTAGCTCTGCGATGCGCATGCGTAGTATGTGTAATCCGGGTCAATACAGTTAGGGTATGTCTCTCGTTTTCTTCTTCAACATCAAAATCATCCTACATGTTTTACCATTTTTTTTGTAAAGAGCGTTTGATCTTCTTTTGAAAAGTATATTTGACCGTATCGTATTGAACCGGAAAAAAACAGAGTTCATGCAGACTTAGACAAGACGAGCGTTTGAGGTTAAAAAGTAAATAAATTTGTTTGTCAATTTGTTTTGAAAATGACCAATCGGTTTGCTAGATAAGACACTTCTTCCTTGGCTGGGATCATTTAGAGCAATTTGAAACTGCATTTAAACTGCATTTTGGAAGTTCAAACTTGGGGGCACCATTGAAGTCCATTATATGGAGATAATTCCTGATTTTTTTTCTCAAGAAAGCTAATTTCTTATCGACTGAAGAAAGAAAGACACGAACATCTTAAATGACCAGGGGGTGAGTCAATTCTATGTCGATTTTTGTTCTGGAAGTGGACTTCTCTTTTAAGCCGTACAACTCTCTTTCAGTTATTAAATAAATAGATAGAATTTCCTTGAAATGCCATTTGTGAGATCTACAATAAGCATAATGTATACCATCATTCAACAATCTTACAGCTTATAGTAGGTCTATCTGGAAATGTTTGTATTTTATTCTTAAAAATCTTTGTCCCTGAGGAAACAATTAATAGTGTTTTTACTTCGGCAGTCCGTTTGCTCTATTGGATTTATGAGTGAACACAAGGCAAATAGCCAATGACTTAAACACTAAATGGCCCTTATTCCCTTATGTGGTAAAATTCTAACTTGCTCTCTTGAGAAAATGGCTTATTTAATTGCATTGTTGTGTATATTTTGCTGCGTGACAATAAGCTGTAAGTGGGTTATGACTCTAATGAAGGCTATTTCTGCTCTGTTCTGGTGTTTCCTCCCTAGAGATGAAGGGATAAGGGAGGACAGGTATGCTAACCGCACATTGCCACAAGTGCTGCAGCTCATAATAAGTTTCGACATCCTCAGCCAACGGCAAGTGTGAAGCACTGCTAAAAAGTTGCTTTTGTATGAATTTGTAAGGGCAAAGCATGTCCTTGGGTGAAACGCTAAACTATTCAAAATGACAAAATGACAATCTTTGACCTTTCCACCTGAAAGCAGCACATGGTACAACCCGAACCGCAAGAAATGAAGCATAAAACTGACATAATACAAAGACAGAATTGTCCTAAAACTCTCTTGAGCAGTTGTGTGAAATACATACATTTGAAGGCAAAAGTTTACATACACTTTGCAGAATCTGCAAAATGTTAATTTTTTGACCAAAATTAGAGGGATCATACAAAATTCATGTAGTTTTTTATTTAGTTCTGACCTGAATAAGATATTTCACATAAAAGATGTTTAAATATAGAGAAAATAATAGTTGAATTTATTAAAATGATCCCGTTCAAAAGTTTATGATGATTCTTAATACTGTGTTGTTACGTGAATGATTTTTTTTTATGATAGTTGTTTATGAGTCCCTTGTTTGTCCTGAACAGTTAAACTGCCCACTTTTCCTTCAGGTCAAACAACTGTCATGACATGAACAACTGTCACCAAACAAACAAACAAACAAACAAAAAAAAAAAACAGCTGTTCAGGTAACAACGCAGTGTTAAGAATCAAGTGTATGTAAACTTTTGAACGGGGCCATTTTTATAAATCTAACTATTATTTTCTCTTGTGGACTATATGTAAATGTCTTTTATGTCTTTTATGACTCTTTTTCAGGTGAGTACAAAATAAAAAAAACATGCATTTTGTATTATCCCTATTATTTTGGTAAAATAATGAACATTTTGCAGATTCTGCAAGATGTATGTAAACTTTTGACTTCAACTGTGACTGCCCAATCGCCTCAAAATGCATCTCAGACATGTGTTTGGGAGTTGCGATCCACACGTGTGAAATCTGTCAATGGCACGCTGAGATTAAAATTGAAAAGCACATTAGCGAGTTATTAACATTCATCATGCTTCTAAAATATGACGCTCGCCACGGAAATCTTTGGCCGTATTACGGTTGCTGATGTGGAGCGATAAACAGAGTTATGAGCTACCTGCAGCGTAAGAGAACATGGAGGAAGAAGGGAGACTGAGGGATGAAGATAAATGAGTGTGATTGAATGTAGGTTATCGATTTGCCAGCGCATCCCGTAGAGCTGGAGAGAATAAGGGATTGCCTTTGGAAAATAAAGGGGTCTGCTCTTCGCCTTCCCCTTGTATTGATCAAAGCTTAGGTGCAAACCTCCTTTTCAACACAGTCATTATTGCTGGGGCACCAAGGAGCTTTTTCTCTGCTTTGTTTTAATGTGGATGCGCACCTCGAGTGTCGTCCTTGTTCACTGAGGGACAAAACAATGCTTCTGCATTGACAAATACAAATGCACGCTGTGATTTACAGAAAGCATCTTGTGGATGTAGGGAAGGTGATGCCCTTGAGTGACCGATGGATGGTTAATAGAAAGAGAGTAACCTGCAGTGCTTGTAAAAAGGTGGTTGGTGTTATTCTGTGGAGGATCTGTGAAGTTGGAGGTCAGATATGCATTACTGTGGCAGAGTGGCAATTTGATGCATTAAGCTGCTTATACACAGCAATGCTGTGCTAGTTATAGCTATGCAGTGGTACTTTGATTGCTACTTTCACCTATTGAGTGGACGGAACTACCACGGTCAAGAAAGTGTCGAATAAAGTGTTGTTTTCTTCGCTGACAAAAAGTGTTCTTGTAGCTTCATAAAATTAAGGTTGGACCACTGAAGTCACATGGACTTATACTAAGTCCACTTCCAAAACAAAGATTCACATATAATTTACTCAACCCCTTGTCATCCAAGATGTTCATGTCTTTCTTTCTTCAGTCGTAAAGAAATTATGTTTTTGAGGAAAACATTTCAGGATTTTTCTCCATATAATGGACTGCTATGGTTCCCCGATTTTGAACTTTCAAAATGCAGCTTAAATGCGGTTGTAAACGAGTCCAGTCGAGGAAGAAGGGTTTTATCTAGCGAAATGATCGGTTATTTTCATTAAAAAAATACACTTTAAATACTTTTTAATCTCAAACGCTCGTCTTGTCTTGCTCTCCCTGAACTCTGTGTATTCTGGCTCAAGACAGTTAGGGTATGTCGAAAAACTCCCATCCCATGTTCTCCCTCAACTTAAAAAATCATTTCAAAATCATCCCACATCGCTGCGGAAGTACCAACTCAGTCTTTGCGAAGTGAACATGCAAAGAAGATCAAACAATCTTAACAAAAAAGGTAAAACATTGATATAGGATGATTTTGAAGTTGAGGGAGAACATGAGATGGAGTTTTTCGACATACCCTAACTGTCTTGAGCCACAATACACAGAATTCAGGGAGAGCAAGACAAGACGAGCGTTTGACATCAAAAAGTATATAAATTGTATTATTTTTATAAAAATAACCAATCGTTTCGCTAGATAAGACCCTTCTTTCTTGGCTGGGATCGTTTACAGCCACCTGGGATCGTTTGAAGCTGCATTTAAACTGCATTTTGGAAGTTCAAACTCGGGGCACCATATCAGTCCATAATATAGAGAAAAATGCTGAAATGTTTTCCTCAAAAAACATAATTTCTTTACGACTGAAGAAAGAAAGACATGAACATCTTTGATGACAAGGGGGTGAGTACATTATCTGTAAATTTTTGTCCTGGAAGTGGACTTCTCCTTTAAGAAACACTGATTCATTCAGGAATGACTCATTCGAATCATTCATGAGCTCCAGTAATTCAAAAGCACTAATTCATTCAGGAACGAAAGATTCACAATTTGTTCCAGAACTCATTCATTCATAAACAACAAGTCATTGAATCATTCGCTCAACCGTTTCATTCAAAAACAATCATTCATTCTGTAGCTCCACTGCTTTGTATTCCTCAGAAATGCTTGACATGCTCTCCTGCTTTTAGAACAGCATCAGAAACACCTGGCTCAAGTTTATAAATGCCTCCAATATATAATAAAATGCTGGAGACTCATGGTCTCTACCCCAGCCATGCTATCTTTAACCTAACCTTGACTTGACTTGATAAATCACCATTGTGTGTTTCCCTTCACGAAGACTAATAGACAGCTGCATCTGTGACCCTGAGTGCATCATTGCCCTCACATCTATGTTCAGATAAGTCTCTTGAGAATTCTCAGACTTGAAGATGTTGATAGCGGCACATATGACGCCTTGTATTATTATGAATGTTGCTTTTACTACAGCATGTGGTTACTTTGCAATGCGGGAATGCAGTTGACATTGACACAGCGTGCAGGTGGGTTTATCCTGTGTTAACGTACAGTGAGGAACATTATGCATGCATGACTCCAGCATGAGTCAGTGCCAAGTGCTTTATGATGGAAATTGAAGACCTCAGGGTTTGTGCGCAATAACTGTGCAAGCAACAGCTTTTGTTGGTGCATTCATTGCTGTTTCTGTTTTTTGTAGTTTGTGTAAAAGAGTTTTGCCAAGAGTGTTGTCACATGTTGTCACGTATGGGGAGACAGTATTGTCATGTGTCAACCCGTCTCCACCTGGTGTTTATAGTAAATACCGTATCTGTCAAATGCAAATTTGAAGTGTAAATGTTTCTGTTTGATGTTTGCTTTTCACATTATTAGAAGTGATTATGATGATTCTAAGGAGTTTAGTATCATCTGAGATTTGTCAATAAAATAGACTAAATTGTTGGCATACCGAACACCCCCAGAGCCAGCAAGGTGGGTGGTTTTAACCATATAATAGTCCTGAAATGTATTTAAATGTATTGTTGTTAATTACTCACCCTCATGTCGTTTCAAACCCGCTAGACCTTCGTTCAACAAGGAACACAAATGAGATATTTTTTGATGAAATCTGAGAGCTTTCTGACCCTGTATAGACAATGAAACTGACACGTTCAAGGCCTAGAAAAGTAGTAAGGACATCATTAAAATAGTCCATGTGACGTGAGTGTTTCAACCGTAATGTTATGAAGCTACAAGAATGCTGTTTGTGTGCAGAAAAAATACAAATAATGACTTTATTCAACAATTTCTTCCCTCTGCGCCTTCACGAGAGTACCATGAGTCTTGAGTGTGGTATAGTGTTCATGAGTGCTGCTTGAGTGCTTTGTATTCAAGGAACTAAAGTGAAGTCAGTATGGATTCCTGGAATAGACAGACAGTGAGTGAGTGAATCAATGAGTGCAACAAGCTGTGTGGTACTCAAGGTTAATGCACAGCACTGGTCGTGTCAGATACTTTCAAGTTAATTTCATTGACATTCCAACAGTGTCAGGTTGGAAAAACAGGAAAATGTTTGCTAAGCAAAATGTCCGAGGTCACCACATTTTGAAGCGTTTATGAATATAACATTCTCTGAGGTGGCGTGTTTTATGCGGTTGAGGCAGAGGTCCTTGGGATGATTCATGTGTTTGGGCAGTAAGATCAGAGAGGTCGAGATTCCACAATGTTGAATCTTGACAATGACGTTGTCCTGACATTGACTCAAGCCAAATCAAGCATTCTGAATCAATTATTTGAGTCACTAAGGTTGGGTAATAAACCTAAAGGCCATTTTACACAGTACATGGTAACCACACAATCTCAGTTCGTTTTCAGCAGGAGAGAGTTTGCTCTGAACCCAACAGCAAAATCTGATTTGTCATGCATGACTTATAGTGGCACATGATGCACTGTAGGTTTTGGTGATATTGTTATTATTATAACCAAGCAAACTTCAGTTTGCATTTATGTGTTAAATTCCCTTCAGAATTGATCTCTGAAATCGCTTCCTGTTTCCTAGTGCACTGACATTCGTAATGGGAACAGTAAAAGAGTGGATGAATCTACTTACCCCTAAATTCCAGCATTGCATAGAAACGAAATTGTGAAACTGCCAAGCATTTCTGTCTGCTTTCTTAATAAAATAGTTGTGAAATGTCATTTTAAAACTGTGTAGCCTGCACATTAGACAAACTTATGTTAGTATACGTGTTTTTCAGGTTATCTTTTTAAAATTGCACTTAAAACTCATAGATTCTCCATGTATTTACTGTACATTTGAAAAGGTCAAAAGCCTGTCTGGCAAAATGGCAACAGATGATTAGTCAGAGGTTTTAAAGAGTGGGTTAGTGTCACAACTGAAAACCTGTTGTAATTGTTAGAATGGCCAAGGATCAGCAATCTCCACGTAAAACTGATCATGCAGACCAAACCGTAAGTCGTAGAGACTTGAAACTTGGAGCGATGGTAGTACTCACATCGCCGACAACGTCACCAAGGCTCACCGCAATCGGCCTAATGGGGGCGCTACAGCGATCAAAAGTACTGAATCACTCATAACTCCTAAACTATCAGTCACAGACTCAAGTGTTTTATGTTGTTGGAATCCTTGGCGAAATTTCCGGGTATTTTGAATATTTTTAAAAAAAACCTACTTTTGCGAACTAGTCCTAGGTTTTTCCCCCGATTAGAACCAAACCAGTGCAGGAAGATTCTCCGGAAAATTTATGTCAATAATTATCCAAAAAAGACTGAACTTTTGACTTTGCAAAGGGATGCGAAAACATTTGAAAGGGGCGGCACCACTTTTAGTAAAATTCCTATAACTCCTAAACAGAGATATCTTTGCCAAACTCAGAACACTCTATGCAACTGTTTGTCCTATCAGCATGAGAATCGCTATGCATGGTCATGGTCCAAAGCGCCACAAGCGTCTATAAGATCTCAAAATCTCGAAAAAACATGGCCGCCACTGGGCAATGAAGTTGGACCACATATTAGTGACGAAACGGTGGGCCTGTTTGACTCACAGCCCCAAAGGTCTGTGAGAAGTTTGAAAGGAATTTGGCCACTGGGGGGGGCGATGGATTAAACCGTAAAGGATTGTACATTGCATGGTTTTTCGCACATCTTATGATAGAACTTCTTCTATCAACTTTGCCTCTAGAACCACTGCTGTCAATCTAATTGTTTGTTAAATGATTGAGAGGATGGAAAAAACTACTTTAGCGAACTAGTCCTGGGTTTTTCCCTCAATCTGGAAAAAAACACTGTGGTACAATTCTCTGGACTCAAAAATTATCAAAAAAATGTTGAAATTGACCCTTTGGGAAGCTATAACGGGGTCGTTTAGAAAAAGGGCCTGTCCAAATTTACCTAAAATCCTATAAAGCTTAAAAAAAGATTTAAAACTTCACAAAACTTGCTGAGCGCTTGCGACAGGTGATTCTAAACAAGCATGCAAAGTTTTAAACAGATCGGACCACAGTTGGCGCTATGACATTCATAAATGTTAAAAAACATTATATTTCTATGGTAAATTACCTAGATTTGCCAAAAAAGCTATTACATTATTCATTTAGTGGTTACAGGCTTGCTAAATAATGTTTTCTTTTTCATTTGTGCTTAAATGCCTTATAGCGCTTATAACCCCCGTAATTGGTGCTTGCAGCTATTTTATTTATTTATTTATTTATTTAAAGACCCAGTAATATTCACAGTCTTTGCTCAAAGGCATTGAGCTGAAGCAGTAATAGTAATAGTTGTGCTGGCGCGTTCTATCACCTCGGTGTAAAATGCAAATGTAAAATGTATTTGGGTGGTGCGAGAGATAGAATAATGCCATAGAAGAAATTTTCATTTAGAAATTGCTAGTAATTTTCACAAAGAGTTACAAAGAAATGCTAAATAAAACACTGAATTAAACATCAAATTTTGAAGTAGAAAAACGGAAATAGTATTTCTTGTAAAACACACTCCAGTAATGTTTTATTTACAGTTTCGGGAAAGAAAAAAGAAAAAAAAAACACTTGTCACAATGTAGATTTTTTTTACAAAATCATGTGTTCTGCATGTTGTTTTGTTTGTTTTCATTTGTTCGGCGTAGTCTCTCCAGCATATTTGTAATTTGCACAAACAAGCCGCAACCAACAAATATAGGGACGCTGATTGCGTCTTGAGCCTGAAAATTGCGGGAGCAGATTAGTTCTGATTGCGAGGAGCTCAATATAAGGACGGCGAACACGTGGTGGTGTTTACCACCATCTAATGCGATTAATCTGTTTGAAAGATGGGGTTTGATTCTTGCATCTACAATTTCAGCAATCTCTCAGTCGGTCCTCCTTCACTCTCTTGGCTTATGCTTGCTTGGCTCTGTTGTGATTCAGTTAACTAATACTTAACTCCTAATAAGCTAGACAACAATTACTGTACGACATTAAGTGCTCTTGACCAATTTGTTTTATAAATGACTGTCAACGTGAACAAGGTTGACCCCAAGACTCAAATTTGGTGGTCGTTGCGTGAGCCATACTGGTCAAAAATGTTCAAATGGCTGTCAGTCCTTAAAATGTCACTTAAAATGGACACAAAAGAGAAGAAATTGTTAAGTAAAGCCATTATTTTTTTTTTCTTTACGCACAGAAAGTATTCTCGTCTTCATAATATTACAGTTAAATGACTGATGTCACATTGAGTAAATACAAAATTCCAAAAACTTCTCAGCTAAAGCGATTGAGAGTAACATAATGCTTGTTTACAGTTTATGAAACGCAAGTATAAGATATTGCTTTTCCAATTCCGTTCTGCTCCATGCATCTCCAGGTCTTTTGTTTGACTTCTCGGCCACAAAAGACGCCAAACCGTATTATCTTTGTCTTTATTTATCTTGGACGGCTTTCTGAAATTGGCCATCATCTCTCCCAAAGGATGAGGCATAAAACCAGACTCTTCAGGGGGAAAACGTGAGGATCCATTTGTAAACCCAGGTGGGGACTATTTGCCGAGCAATGCCGGGCCTACAGCTCGTCTCTGGGTTGAAGCTCAGTAGTCTCTTTCCAGGAGCCACTAATATCTTCAAAGGTCTTCTCCATCAGTTCTTTGACCCGCCTCGAAATGAAAAGCAAATGTTTGCCGCAACGATGCTGCGCACATACGCAGGCATATGTGAGCTACCTCACTCTCGATTTGTTCTGCTCACATTTCCATGACTGGGAATGTGTGCTGACAGTGAGTGATTCTGAGGGTCGTACATTGCATACATTCCCTCATCGCTGTCCTTGTTGTTGTGGTTTTACACCGTGTTCATGGAGTGCCACGCGGCAGTCAAGCACTTAAAACCCATGTTGCTAACGTCCTGTGGTTCTCATTACTTCACCCGCAGAACTGCAATCTCGTCGTTGACTCCAAAACGGTCAGCTGTTTAAATAAGCCCTACGGAAGTCACACAAGGACATTTACATCAGCGTAATACTCGGCACTGCTAGTAAGGCTAGCGGAGCTGCTTCTGTCGGACGTGGGCAAAAGTCTCTGCGGGATGAATAATTCTGCAGTGACAATCAAGTTTCGCATGCTGTGCGACATATTCTCACTGTTTTCTTCTACAAACCAACACAAATACACACACACACAAATGCTAATATGATGCGACTTCAGCAAGCTGTGTGCTACATAACCGAAGCTAATCCATAATGCATTTATCCCTGCGGGTTATTGACTTAGCATGTGAATCAGGCCAGAAGGCTGTCCCAACTCCACTTCGGGGTATTACACTCAAACACTATCTACACGACAACCTTTAATTCACGCTCATCACTTCAATAACAGCATTTGAGGGCAAAATCACTCCGAACTGAGAGGCAGAAATAGCCCTGACTTTTATTCAGCAAGATGGCTTTTTAGTGTTAAAGGAATAGTGACCTTTTAAATTAATTGAATAATTTTCAGTGTCTTCCACATACTTTGTATGTCTCAATCTGCGTCAAAATCTGTAAATGGGGTAACAAATTATGTAAAAATATCTGATCTTTTATTGGAAAATTAAACATTTTGACGAAACTACAAGTCACCATGAAAGACAAACTGAAAGACTGCAGGGACTCAATTCAAGACCTCTCATTTAACAGTTCGTCTATTACCAAAATTCTGAAGGGAAAGGTAAAAAAAAAGATCAGTCAAGAATAGAAAATTATAAAGTATGAAATATTTTCTCAATTCCCTGATCATCTCGATTCAATTTTAGTGATTGAAGAGCAAATTTATACTTACATATTCTATTTACAGAAGTCAAAAGTTTACCTACATCTTGCAGAATCTGCAAAATCTTAATTATTTGAACAAAATAAGAGGGATCATACAAAATACATGCTATTTTTAATTTAGCACTGACCTGAATAAGATATTTCACATAAAAGACATTTACATAATGGAGAAAATAATAGTTGAATTTATAAAAATGACCCAATTCAGTTACCTGAATGATCCACAGCTGTGTTTTTGTTTAGTGATAGTTGCTCATCAGTCCTTTGTTTGTCCTGAACAGTTAAACTGCCCACTGTTCTTCAGAAAAGTCCTTCAGGTTTCACAAATTCTGTGGTTTTTCAGCTTTTTTTTGTGTATTTGAACCCTTTCCAGCAATGACTGTATGATTTTGAGATGTATCTTTTCACACTGAGGACAACTGAGGGACTCATATGCAACTATTACAAACGGTTCAAATGTTCACTGATGCTCCATAAGGAAGAACTATGCATTAAGAGCCGGGGGGTGAAAACTTTTGAACAGAATGAAGATGTGTACATTTTTCTTATTTGGTCTAAATATCATACTTTTTTTTTATTTAGTACTGTCCTTCAGAATCTACAAAAGATAGTTACTTTTCACAGAAGACAAATAAGTTAAATTTACCCTGATTTTCAAATTGAAAAAGTTTTCACCCCCCAGCTTTTAATGCATGGTTTTTCCTTCTGGAGCATCAGTGAGCATTTGAATCTTCTGTAATAGTTGCATATGAGTTCCTCAGTTGTCCTCAGTGTGAAAAGATGGATCTGAAAATCACACAGTCATTGTTGGGAAGAGGTTCAAATATACACAAAAATGCAGAAAAACCAAAGAATTTGTGGGACCTGAATGATTTTTCTGAAGAACAGCAGACAGTTTAACTGTTCAGGACAAACAAGGGACACATGAACAACTATCACTAAAAAAAAACACAAACAAAAAATCATTCGTGATCCAGCTTCACCTACAGCAGAAGTACCTATAAGGGTTTTTTTATGAATCTCTGCAATCACCTTTCCTAATAACATGCTAGTTAGCAAGTTTTGCGGCTAAAGTAAACAATCTCCACAGAAAGTAGAGAGGGGCGGGGCGAGCAGAGCTCATTTGCATTTAAAGGAACAATCTCTCAGAATGGGA
>JAHKKF010512952.1:3444-23875 GCA_019740295.1 Labeo calbasu | reverse complement strand
GATTTGAAAAAGGGGATATTATTTTTACAGATTAATTAAAAACCATTACATGGATTTTTATCATTATAGGGTAGATTTGTACATACACTCACAACACATGTTCAAACAACATGTAAAAGAGAAGTATGCATCCGATGATCCCTTTAAGAACTAGTTCGACCAACTGTTAGTTAGCTAAGAGGTAATTAGTTCTACTTTCTGGATTCAACATAGACAAATCAATATTTCCATGTAAGCGAATTTTAAAATTTATGACCAGAAAAAATGTGCTGACTAACTTTTAAGAGTAGTCTAAAACTTTTATGCAACCAGCCCCTGCTGTTTTATTTCTGATGTACTCCGAGCATTTGCGCTGTTTCTGACCTAAATAAGAGAAATTAGCAGATATGGTCTAGATACCTAGATATGGTGTTAGGATCACAAGGAAGACAGTTCAAAGACTACATTTCAAAACTTACACTGCACAGTGTCTTGTAATCTTGTAATGACATCCGTATGGTTCTTTTGATGGAGTAATCCTATGTTTGCGTAACTCTAGTATTTTCTCTTCTCCTGCTACAAGCGCGTATCAGTGGGCAGGGCTAAACAGGCATTGACATTGCCGTTGATCTTCTCCTACAGAAGTGGGCTTTCACTGCACTATTACGTCATAAAGTGGCACATTCCAAAATAAGTCAATAAGTTTCAGTAACAGCTGGTTTTAAGTAACGAGAAAGTTTTGAGTTTTGAAACTTACAGGATGTTTTTATAGTACACTGACCGGTTATGTGTCAAAAGATCAAGGGACATTTGATTTCTCAGTTCATGGCCACTTTATAATGTTAAAATGAAATTGTTAAAATTATTGCAGAGAATTTGACTGAAAGAAAAGACAAAAGTTCACACAGTTTCAAGAAATTCCTGCAGTTAATGGATCAACTGATGGATGTACTGTTGAACAGTCTAAATATAATAAATTAACTTAATGAGTAAACCCTTTAAAATTCAAAGTTCAAAACTCCCACTGACCAGTGCTGTGACAGCACAGCTGTTATATCAGGCTGTTATAATGCACTGCATTATTGAGCCACTCATTCTTCATAGCTTTTCTTAAGGAGTAATATTACTAGTCAATGAAAAACATAAATGGAAGTACTGGAATTATGACCAAAAATGATAAACAAAACTACTTATATTTTTCCCATGTAGAGTATACTGCACACTTGATGATGCTTATATATATATATATATATATATATATATATATATATATACAGTTTATATTTTTTACAGCATTTATTAATCTTTGTAAATATTAGTTAATAAAAATACAAACCGCTACTGTTTGTTCATATTAGTTTACACTGCTTTAACTAATGTATTTAAATGTATTAAGAAGGTATTAGCAAATGTTTAACATTAAGATTAATACGTGTGGAGAAATACTGTTCATTGTTTGTTCATGCTTACTTGTGCAAGTAATGTTAACAAATGAAACCATCTTGTGAACTGCTACCACAATTTATAAAATACTTTGTTACTTCCTAATCGATATTTTATAAAATACTTTTCTAATGTTATTGTCTCTTGAGAATACATCAGTGTGTTTGTAGCATTCTTCAATTGTTGTCCTGTAGGGAGTCTTCAGTACTGGTCGACCTATATATCCACAATGCTGATATATGGGCAGATATTGACATTTTTTAATTCCTTTAAAATCAGCATTCAGTGTCTTTGAAAGATACTGCTGATAACAGTATTAAAACATATGATATCATGTGCTATTATGTAAACCATGTGTTAAAAATCCACACAGGCTCAAAAGCTCTGTCAGGTTTGTTGTCTAATAGTCAATCACATAACAAAGAATGTGAAAATATATGTAAATATATTCTGTGGGTACCTCTGCTTAACAAAAAACCCCGTAACACCCTCTGCTGGACAGAAAACACACAGAAAAAAGATTTCCTAAGAATCTGACCTGTTTCCTGCTGTCAGTGCCCCTAGTTTTTCCTCTCCTGGAGACGGAGGTGAGGGGTCATCCAAGATCCTTTGAATCTGGTACTGGATTTCTCTGGGTGACAGCAGGCGTCCTGCTCGGTAAACCCACAACCTGAAATACCGGCCCCTGTGGTACACTGCGACAAACTCACTGTCCAGCCAATGCTGCAGCACATCTGAGAGATCAAGAGACTACGTCAAGGACAAAAGATCACTTTTTATGTGTATTTGTGTTTGTACGAGGGTGTGTGTTTGTGTGTGCGTGTGCGTACCGGTCTCCTCTCCAGGCGTGCGTGTGGTGTTGAACATGCGTTCACACTGAGCTGCACAAAGCGGTATGACTGTACCAGGAATACGACTCTAAGTGAACCAGAGTACAGGGTCTCAAAGACTTACAGCAAAACTTTTTAAAACATTCTCAGTTGAACAATACAGAAGTATGACAATGTTGATGTGTTTACAACTGATTTATAATTCACATTTTTTATACGGGTAGTTACGTAAGTGTTTTATTAGCCATGGATGTTACAGACTAAATCAAGACAAAAACATAACCTAAAAACAAAGTTTTGTCACATACAGGATTGAGCTCCTCTCGGTTGACTTTGCGGCGATACAGCAACAGGGCTGTAATAGTATTACCAGCACGAGCTGCCTGACTAGCGGTAGGTGTCACGTACAGGAAATCCTGTGCATTTATCATAGATACAAGAACAAAACATAGGCAAAGAAGTTGAAAGTATCCACCCAAATTATTTTCCTTTCTTTGTTTTTATAGCACTATTAAACAACTATAGAAAGACTGCTCTAAGTGTGTGATAAGTGTGATCATTCACACTTATCACACACTTACCACACACTTATCACATACCATGCCATAATAATTACTGTTGACCATAATAGGACTCCGGCTCCGGAGATAAACATACTCTTCCCACCAGTCACTAACCTGGATGAAACAAAAAAAAAATTAACATTCAGACTCTAAAAAAGACACACTAAATTAATCAAATGTCTATGAAAAACAAAATAAATTACAAATTAAAGATCTCCAAAGGTTCATAATATTGCTGTGCTGATCTGATAAATACACACACACAGTTTACATGATCATACACTTGGCTATTAAAGTATTAACACATTGCTTTCAAAAAATGTTTCAAAACTGCTATTAAAGGGTTGTTATTTAATAGAAAGCTGGAACATCCACTTGCAACCAATTTAAAATGTCAAGTCAATTTAAGATGAGCTCTTCAAATGATTGCCAATCTGAAGTTCAATGGTTTAAGGAAAAATTACATTTGCTGAAAATGTACTCACCCTCAGACCATTCAAGCTGCAGAAGAGTTTGTTTTCTAATTGGAAAATGCTCACCAATGGACCTTCTGCAGCGAATGGGTGCCGTCAGAATTAGAGTCCAAACAACAGATGAAAACATAACAATAATCCACAAGCAATCCACACATCTCTAGTTAAAAGCTGCATGTTTGTCAAAAGATGTTAATTGATGGACTGGAGTTGTGTGGATTACTTGTGGAATACTGTGATCTTTTTATCAGCTGTTAGTACTCTCATTCTGAGTAGAGATAAATTAAGAATCACAATTTTTTGGTTTCAAATAAAGCTCACGGATTCTCCTACGATTCTGAACAAAATAATACGTAATTAACTAGAGGCTGTGACCAAATATTTATTGCCTCATTCTATTAAAATCTTTAATGAATTTAAATGATTTATTTATTTAAAATGATTCCATGACTTCACTACTTCCCTTGTTCCATTACTGAATGAATGAATCGTTTTTGAATGAATGATTCAATAACATTGATTCAAGTCATTTGTCACCCCCTAGTGGTGAAACAACTTAATCAACATTGTAATCACCAAACGTTATTTGAAGCCTCAATTTCAAGTGAAAATTACACTCAAAAGATGATTTGCTCTGTATTGATCGCTGTAGGCATCAGTGTTTATATCCGAACTATAAACTTTTATCCCTGTTATAATATGAATAGGCCTATTTGTAAGACAGAAACAATAATGTGTGGGTGAAAAGACCGTTTGTGAAGTTGTTTCATATATTTAAATGTGATAGGTGCTCTCTCGGTGTCAGCGGCAGCGCAAAACAGATTTGAATGTTCCGATGTGACTTTGCCAAAGGTTTAATAGACACAGACGAATCACTGGCATTTAGAAATGAGATTGTGTGGGTGTTTGAATCAAGATTGCGATCTTTTAACGATTAATCGTGCAGCACCCATTCACCAGAGGATCCATTGGTGAGCAAATTAAGTCTAAGTTTCTCCAAATTTGTTCTGATGAAAAAACAAACTCATCTACATCTTGAATGGCCTAAAGGTAAAGAGCAGATTTCCATTTTTGAGTGAATCTAAGATTCAAAACTAATACATTTTTATTAATGATTCATTACCAGTTGTCACATACAACTTGATTTTAATATGCTATAGTATTTTCTGTAAACACATGTTCATGATAAATAAGTCCAAAAAAGTTACGACATTGGCCAGAAAATAATTGTTCATAACGTACATAGTTTGTGGCCCACAGTGCTTTGAGTTTAAGGTATCTTTGCAGGCGGTTACCCAGACTTTTCTCAAACTCGGCTGCTAGTCTCGTCATTCGCTGAAAACCAGTCATATCCTGCAGCGGCCTCACTGACTCTAGATACTAAAACAAACAGAACAGTTGAGATAGCGTTAACTGGCATTTTGATAAAGCCCAAATATCAAAGAACCCTGCCAGTTTTTATTAGTCATCACTTCCCAGCAATCACGGACTCTTGCACATAATTTAATTTTAATTTTACATTGCATTTACTCACTCTTTCCAGTGTGTGTTTAATAGGTGGTACAGGAAGGTGTGGTAAAGACGTCTGATAGCTGTACAGTAATGGCTTTCTACTGGACAGCAACCTAACTAGGGTCTGATATGAAAAACGAGACAAAACAGTCAAAAATAAAAATATACAGGGTAAATATACAGAGCTGAATGGTAAGGATGACCTGTCTAGTGTGAGAGTTTTTGGCCAGTTGACTGTAATGTCGAATTAAATTAAAATAATTTATATCAGACTTTTTAGCACTCATTACTCCAGTGTCAAATGATCCTTCAGAAATCATTGTAATATGCTGATCTGGTGCTTAAAGAAACATTTCAGTGTTGAAAACAGTGTACTAATACCCCTTTCCAGCAATGACTGTATGATTTTGAGATCCATCTTTTCACACTGAGGACAACTAAGGGACTCATACGCTATTACAGAAGGTTCAAACACTCACTGATGCTCCAGAATGAAAAACAACGCATTAAGAGCCTGGGGGTAAAAACTTTTGAACGTAATGAGGTTGTGTATATTTTTCTTATTTTGCCTAATTATCTTTTTTTTTTTTCATTTAGTACTGCCCTTCAGAAGCTACAGAAGATACTTACATGTACCCTGATCTTCAAATTCAAAAACTTTTCAACCCCCGGCTCGTAATGCATCGTGTTTCCTTTCCGAAGCATCAGTGAGCGTTTGAACCTTCTGTAATAGTTACATACGAGTCCCTCAGTTGTCCTGAGTGTAAAAAGATGGATCTCAAAATCATACAGTCAACTATCACTAAACAAGAAAACACAGCTGTGGATCATTCAGGTAACAACACAGTTTTAAGAATCAAGTGTATGTAAACTTTTGAATAGTCATTTTTATTGGACTCTTGTGGACTATATGTAAACAGTTTATGTGAAATATCTTATTCAGGTCAGTATCAGTGTTGGGGAAAGTTACTTTTAAAAGTAATGCATTACAATTTTGCGTTACTCCCCGAAAAAGTAACTAATTACATTACTTAGTTACTTCTAATGGAAAGTAATGTGTTACGTTACTTTTGCGGTACTTTTAAAATCTGGGCAGGACTTGCTTCTTTGTTTTTAATATGAAACAATTCTAATGTAAAAGCCCTTTTACACCAAAAGTGAAATGAATTCACCTCAGGCTAAAAGAAAAGTACATTTATGCAGGAGATCGCTCTTCAGCTATAAAAAAAAAAAAGAAGCGCACATGTTAGTTTATCTAAAGTAATTTGTGCTTATTATTATGGTTGAATTGCATCACCGAAGGTCAACAGCAAAGACTGGTTGATAAAATGGGATTAAATACATAAAGGATATTTGTTTCATTCAACATATTTAATTATTACAAAGTTGTGTCATATTCTGAGTTTGCATTTCACTGTTTTTATTCATTTTGAGGAATACTGAATCTGTTTTTTGTGAGATTAATTAATGCATGTTCACATTTAGTCTAGAATGTAGTAACATCATGCTTACTCCCAATTTCCCGACAGGAGACTTGTCAATCAATAAAGGGGGAAAAAGTAACTGGCGTTACTTATTTGAAAAAGTAAATATTTTCTTCAAAAGTTCAAAAGTAATGTGTCATCTTACTAGTTACTTGTAATGCGTTACCCTCAACACTGGTCAGTACTAAAAAAATATTATGCATTTTGTATGGTCCCTCTTATTTTGGTAAAATAATTAACATTTAGCAGATTCTGCAAGGTGTATGTAAACTTTTGACTTCAACTGTATATCAAGTGTCTAAATACTAATATGTAACTAAAATAGCTGTTTTATAGCTTGTGGCAGGACAAGTGAAAATGCTGGCAGGGAAAGAAACAAATCTGAACAACTGACCAAAAGACATATCACTATATTGCTTTTGTTTAAAGAGCATATATTCATAGAAATTATTGAAACATTTCTTCAAGGCACTAACCGCCCAGACTTTGGTCTTGGTAGACATGCGTCCATGTAGCTCGAACATCCATCGATGGTATGACAGGAGAAGCTTTAGGCAGAACCTCAGTGCCAGAATGAGAGACAACCACAGCAGAGTACTGAACAGCAGCGCCGACAGCACAGTCTGACCTTGAGCACTCAACGACAGACTGACAGGAAAGAAACACAGAGGGGACATCTGCATCATTAAAATTAGGCTGTTTAAATACACTCCCATGTTGTCATTTCACACAGACTTCAAAGTTGTTACAGTCCTGCAGATTCATCTTTCAGAACAGAGAAAGAAAGATTAACAGGCTAGACTATTAAAACACTCTCTTGGAATGTCTTCCAGACAGTTTTATCAAACATCTGCAAGTAATCCAGAATGCAGCTGCAAGGCAAGTCTTCAAATAAGTGCCCTCCAGAAGCCTTCCATTGTGCAAGTAAATGGCGTATTATAATGTCAACCCAAAGAGGCACAAAACCACATTCACAGAGTTTTACCTTAACTGCACTCTTAAAAATAAAGGTTCCAAAAGGGTGTTTATGCAGTGATGCCATAGAAGAAACAATTTTGGTGCCCCAAAGAACCTTTCAGTAAACAGTTCCTAAAAGAACCATTTTAAAAATCTAAAGAACCTTTTCGACTATAAAGAACCTTTTCTGCATTTGAAAGATTCCATGGATGTTCAAGGTTCTTCACAGAACCACTGATGCCAATAAAGAACCTTTATTTTTAAGAGCGTGCTGGTGGAATGACCGGCCCTACTCAATCTGAACACGTGAGTCTTTAGCCATCTTCAAGTGACAGCTAAAAAATTAATTTAAAAAACTGACCCTTTAACAAATATTTAAAGAGTGTTCTGTTTAGTTTCCAGCATCTGGTGTTAAATGTCTGTGGTTTTACTACATACGTTCCTGCCTTCCTTGTATTCTCTTGGTTTGTTTTTTTAAAGACTGTTTTTGAGGTTACTCCTATGCTTCCTCGCTTCTTTCCTTTGAAGTTGTGCCAGAACACTAGAGCATTAAAGATGACTGAATTTTTTTTTGAAAAACAATTTAGGAGCACCAGTGTGACTGACCCAATCGGCATATTGGTGTTTGCGCTCAAGAGAACTTCAAAGGTTTCTACACTGTTTTTTAAGGTTTGAGTAAAGTTTCACAGATGTATTTATTGACTCTTCGAACGCAATATTAATCAGAATCAACTCCCTGTCAAAAACACCTAAGTTATGCAAACTCATGAATCCTCTCATTCTAACAAAGACACGACGTAAATAAGAGATTTATTGTGCACTGTAGAAAGCTTTGCTGATCATAATGAAACTTTGTGAGATGAATTATTAAGAGAGTCTACAAATGTGATATTGATTTAACCATTTAACTGTCACTCCCATTTTTGAACACAGACATAAAAATGCACTATCCAGACTTAAATTTTTATAATTCATGAATGAAAACATTTTGTAATTTTAATGTACATTTTCCGTGGTAATGCAATTTAAAATGCCTTTCAAAGGATTTTAAGTTTTTAACTGACATATAGTTTCTTATGATATCTAAAGCGAGATAGGGAAAAAGGCAACATAATTTGCAACACAAAAATATGGTAAAATATCTATTTAGGAGTCTTAGACCTTTCCAACGATGTATAGTTTTGTCATGATTAGATTAGGATTTATTCGTAATATGGTGAAGTAAACTTAGGCGTCCCACAGAGCGGACGGTGACAGTTAAAGGGTTAATACAACCATTTAATAAACAAGAAGTTAATACTGACTATAACAATATTGTCTGATTTTGGCAACGACAACAGTCTCATAGTCCCAGTTGAGCTGCTGCGCATCTCCAAGTAAACACAAGTTTTGTTTATGAATGAACGTGCGCTTTTAAACAAATCTCTGTTAATGATTTAATTACTCATTCATAAAGACTGTCACAGCTCCTGATCCTGAATGAATCAGCTGTTCGAATGAATCAACTGATAAACTCAGTGACTACTGGCAGTTTTAGTTTCATTTTTAAAATATAATTTCACATGTTTCTCATCTCCCACATTTAGTTCTTCATCAGTTGAGTATTTAGAGCGTTCTGTTTACTTTCCAGCATTTCCGGTGTTCTATGTTTTTTCTGCTTAATTTCCTGCCTGCCTTTGTATTCCCTTGGTTTGTTTATTAAAAGACTGTTTTTGAGCGTACTCCTACATTTCCTCACTCTTTTCCTTTGAAATTGTGACACGAACACTAGGTACCTCTACCTCTATTTCTAGTTTATCTACTTTTTATTAGTTTTTATTCATCATTTAAAAAAAATAATAATAACTTGCTATGTGTACTGTGTTAGACCATTCGGAACTTATCACAGCCCTTACATACTGTTGCTATTTTGTTGCTCATTTCTTCTATTGTACTCATTTGTAAGTTGCTTTGGACAAAAGCATCTGGTAAATTATTAAATGTAAATTGATGGACAAATGAAACATTGACTAGACCAACAAAGGACTGCTATGCAAATTAAAGACACATAGGTGAGATATGAATAAACTTATTCATGGTTATTTAGCAAGCTATCTATCTATTGTTCCTCCTAAAGAACAATGAGTTAAACAGAGAACTACTTGAGACATTTGCATCTTATAGAGTTTAATATAAGACGTCTAACGTGTCACAAACTGTGCACAGATTTACCAAGATAACACACTATAAGCAAATACATTAAATATTTTGTCTATGCTATTACCATTTATTTTACAGTTCAATACTCTTGCTGTAACAATGGTCTTATTTGTTAGTTCTCCTAAAAAAATAAAATAGGAAATAACCATTAATTAGCTAGGAGAAACCGTTAACAATTAAACAATGAATAAGAACTGCAATAATTGGAAATAAAAGACTTTTGTATTATCGTAGCTTACAAAAGGAGTTGTTTATTATGAATACTTTAACCATTTGGCTAAATATTTAATAATTGGTAGTAATTAAGAATGGAAAAGGCCAGAGCAACTGTTCATCATAGGAAAAAGTGCTTAATTTCTCCAGCTTAAATTCTACCATGCAACTGTAAACCATTTAGAAGAAGTCCACAAGAAGTCTGTTGAATGGTAAAAGGAAATGTTACCTGAGGGGTAGATGATCCCGAATCTTAGCAATGAGGCCCATAGATGGATCGGACTGCATGTACATAGTGGCCAGGATTGCTATTACAACAAAAAGCCAAGAGGAGGGACTAGCCGGGTATACACCTTTAATGATTCTATTCTGTCCGATGAGAAAGTAAAAAGAATTAATGCAACCTATGTACAAACACATGCATCAGACAACTGGGCTACATCACAGAAAAGTTATTGAACAAAACATTTTAATCCAAAACGCTAAAGCAGAAGTTACCAAAGATTTTAGGGATTTTAACACTTAAAAAAATAACGCAAACTGCAGTAAGTGAAGAATGCATCATTTAAGCAGCTTGATTTCATTTCAGAACAAACGTTCTGTATTTATTTGTCAGTGTTTTTATGCATACTTCTAACATTCCTACATTATTTTTGCCCACTAATATATAAAAAGGAAATACAAAAACGTATGAGTGCACAGAATTACATGATTTATGTTTTTTTTCACACTCATTTGAGTCACTGACCTTAATCCTGCTGATCCGTTTCTTCCAGGATCGCAGGCCGGAGAGGTAGATTTGATTGAGGGCTTGGTAGGACAGATGCAGGTCGATCCCCTCAGGAGAGATGGTGAACTGAAACGCCACTGCCTGATGAGCCTCTGCCATCACTATAGACAGAAACAACAGCATTAAACAACACAGTAGATCACTGAAATGTAGAAAGCAGTGTATGTTATATCACATACTCATGGGATATGGTTTCGATATATACAAAACAAATATGTGACGCTGGACCACAAAACCAGGCATAGTAGCACGGGTATATTTGTAGCAATAGCCAAAAATACATTGTATGGATCAAAATTAACGATTTTTCTTTGGTGCCAAAAATCATTTGGATTTTAAGATTATGTTGCATGAAGATATTATGTCAATTTCCTACCGCAAATATATCAAAACTTAATTTTTGATTAGTAATATGCATTGCTAAGAACTTCATTTGGACAACTTTAAAGGCGATTTTCTCAATATTTTGATTTTTTTGCACCCTCAGATGCCAGATTTGATGCCAGAACTGTTTCACCTAAAGCTAATGTTGCAAACCCAAGAGGGACTGAATGAAATCTGACAATATTAGGAAACCGCTGTCAATATACCAGTCACATCTAGTAAACAAATGTAAAAGTGCTAGTTGAGGCAATTCGAGGGAAAACTTCATGACTTTGTAAGTCCACAACTAAGACATCAATGCCCTCTAGTGGTGTACTCTATATAACACAACCCTTGACATTTGCTACTTAGCTATTCACAGCATAAATACTATCATTATGAAAGTATTTTGGTCACGTGTGTCTATGTAAATAAATGCCATAACATTAAAAAAAACTAAAGAGAATCATGGTAAACCTGATCAACAGCACCGAACTGAACATGCAACTCAGTTTAACATGAAAATGATGTGGTCACACCAAGCTGGAGTGAGCAGGTTATACAAAGTAAGCAGTTAAGCTGTGTAAATAAAGGTTTATTGCATTGCCTTCTCTCACCCATAATTAACAAATGATGAAGTAAAACATTTATAAATCTTTTCACCCAAAATGGAGCATTTTTTAGTTTTCAGACATATTCTCAAGTGTTTCTTATGAGTATAAAAAGCATAACAGCATTTATTCTGACATTTAATAAGAACAGAGGAGAAAACACAAAGCCAACCACACAAACATATGCCCACTTTTATGAAGCACAGAACTTACCTGGAAGAGTTTCATTGTTATACATTACAATGAACCTTAACCCAAATATGCCAACCACAAAAAGTCTGCAGTATTATTTAATTGCATGTATTTAATTGCCAGCTGTGGAAAAAGTCTTAGCAAAAGGCAAGACATTTTATTCTATTCCACAAATGTCATTTCTGAATGCATTAAAAACAATAATTTCAAAATTTATGGACATGACAGTAAAAAAAAATGACTCCTCTGTGAAAATGTATGTGTTGTGAAGGTTACTTTGAAAATGTAATAGGATACAGATTACAAGTTAACCCTAAAATGTAATAAGTAGTGTAACTATATCAATTACTTTATTAAAACAACTGATTTGATTACATTTTGGTTACTTTTCTAAATTTCCAACAAATGTTTTCAACTGTTATTGATTTAAAAACTTTTAAAGCACAGCTACCACAAAATCAGATTTTACCACTTTTTACTTAGAGATCGTTCGGTTAAATACAGAATTAAAATCATAACACGATATAGTTTAATAGCTATGATGTGTTTGAAGTCAGTAGCTTTACATAGAAAAAGAAAAGAAAAGAAAAACAGTTAAATTAAAAAAAAATAAAGCATATACACAAATCCAAATAGCTATCAAATACGCATGTGTCCTATTCTGTGTCCTAAACTCCTGAAACATTGGTGTCTCATATTTTAATGCAATTTGGGAAAGAAATCAATAAAATCTGTATGCATGTGACAATATTCAGATGTAACCCCCGTTTGTAATTGTTAATATTTTCATAAGTAACTGTAACAGATTACAGATACATTTGTTATGCAAATAAATTATGCAAATCTTTTACATGTAACTAGTTACTCTCCAACAATCCAAACAAATACTAGTAAGAGTGCAAAAAGAGGTTATTTCTAAAAGTCAGCAGGGCTAAAAGTCCGACATATTGAGCGGGAAAAGAGAAGCAGAGACAGACACATTTGTCCACCATTATTGCATAGACTGGCACTGGAGATAAAGACTCCGTTTTGTTAATCGTTAAACATGAATTTCATAACAAATGTGATAAAAGATTATGAGAAAGAGGTGAATGCTGTTAAACTGGTAAAACGCGGTAGTAACGAAACTCGAATAGCCTACGCCTAATCATTTACCGCGACTAAGTGCGACAGGCAGCAACTGAATGGACTGTCCGACTTTGCTCTCTAAAGTAAACACCAGACCACTCGGGGATGCCGTGACGCAATGTTTGGGTGTGCCGTCATTTTTTAAATTCTGAGGTGAACCTGAAATGTCCTGAAGAAAAAAGTATAAGAAGAAAGAAAGTATATTAAGAAAATAAGTTTCTTAATTTGCGTCAGTTTGGGCTACTGTTATTTAGTGGCTACAGTTTAAATTTCGCAAAATAACTTTTTAAACAAGGAAAACAAGGAAACAACACAGCAGTCATTAAAGTTGCTTCATACTACACCTTTCCACCCCCCTTCGACAATCCAGAATATTCCTGAACGCTGTAGTCAGAGTGACACGACACAACATGCGTAATAATTATCGGTTTCAAATAAAAGAGCCCTTCGAACCAAAATACACTTGTATTTCGTTTTTATGCAAAATAGCTATGATATATCTGAAAATCATACCTGTAAGTTTGAACGGTACTTCGAGAACAAGTAAGACTGAATGCAGTTTTTGACAGATGTAAACTTTACGTTCTCCACCCCTTCACTTTCAGAAAGCAACACACAAGCTACCTGAGGTAATCCGCCTCTGCCTCTCTCATTTACATACGTGATGGCATCACGCGGCACGCATGATGAGCGGTATTCTCGAGTATAAAAGATTTATGACTTAATTTATTACATAATTTCCTCTGCAAGCGAGGACTTTTAACTCTGTCGTCTGTCATAGGCTTTGTCTCTAAGTTATATGCACCTATTTAAAACACGCATTTGTTTTAATAGGAGAAAAAACAATGATGTTACTTTTATTAAACTGAGATTTAATAAAAAATGCAAATCAGTTGCTACATAATATACAGTAGTCAGCATTTGAAGTGGATCAAATCCTTTTATCAAAGTTGTCCTAAAACCAAAACAATACCCGTTCTTGTCTTAGGACAACTTTGAAAAACTTTTTTGATCCACTTCAAATGTTGACTACTGTAGTTTATACATCCACTAAATGTAAATATTACTTGAATTTTTGGACAGTATTTACTGCTACACATTTTCTCAATGCAGTCATTCACATTCAGATTTTGTTAGCATCAACTTGAAGAATGTGCAAAATGTTAATTATTTAACCAAATCATCATACAAAATGCATGTTATTTTTATTTAGTACTTACCTGAATAAGATATTTCACATCAAAGACGTTTATAGTTCAAATAATAGTTGAATTTATAAAATTGACCCTGTTCAAAAGTTTACACACACTTGATTCTTAGTACTGTGTTGTTACCTGAATAATCTACAGTTGTTGTTTTCTTTAGTGATAGTTGTTCATGAGTCCCTTGTCTGTCCTGAACAGTTAAACTGCCTGCTGTTCTTCAGAAAAATCCTTCAGGTCCCACAAATTCTTTTCAGCAATTTTGTGTATTTGAACCCTTTCCAGCATTGACTGTATGATTTTGAGATCCATCTTTTCACACTGAGGACAACTGAGGGACTCATTTGCAACTATCACTGAAGGTTAAAATGCTCACTGATGCTCCAGAAGGAAACACAATGCTTTAAGAGCCAGGGGTGTAAACCTTTGAACAGATCAACATCAAAATCTTATTTTGCCTAAATATTGTATTTATTTTTCATTTATTACTACCGTTCAGAAGCTACAGAAGATACTTAAATTTCCCCCAAAATAAGTCAAATTTACCTTGATTTTTAAATTCTGAAAGTTTTCAGCCCCCGGCTCTTAAAGCATAACTTTTCCTTCTGGAGCATCAGTGAGTGTTTGAACCTTCTGTAATAGTTGCATATGAGTCCCTCAGTTGTCCTCAGTGTCAAAAGACAGATCTCAAAATCATACAGTCATTGTTGGAAAGGATTCAGATACACAAAAACACTAAAAAACATATCATTATAAAATATTATTATATATAATTTATAACAAATTATGTTACAACAGAAATGAAATGAGGAGCAAGACAATTTTTTGTTTTTGTTTATTGTTCTTTATCACAGGCAATAATAATAGTGCACTTTCATTTTTTTAATTATAACACAGACATTTATTTTCTCGTCATTATTTTTTTCCTTCCAATTTAATGACTTGCATTTCTTATGAAAAAAAGTTCCTACTGTGCGCGATGGGGAAGAAAGAGTACAGCTTTACAATCTTAAGAGGAGTAATCAGTAATGACGACAAAGATAATCAATAATCATCAGGTGAATATAGAATGGATAACGAATGAAGATATGAGTAATATTTTCTGTTTACAATGAACAGAGATGGGGGGAAGAGTGAGCATACATTGGGGGCAGGCAGGGCGTATGTATATGATGAGAGAGGAGGGGAAAGGGGGCGGTCTAAAGTATAACTCTATGATTGGGAGGCAGGAGAAGGACGAGGTATATAATGTATGGTAAATAAGTGAAGACTAACGATACATGTGATACGTGTGCTGTATGTGTGAGGCGAATAACAAAAACAGAACATCATTCAGTGCATAATGTGAAAGGGAGGAGGAGGAGAGGACGGACACGTAGAGCAGGACAGTGTCATGAACACAGAGAAAGTATGTGGAGTGTATTTCACATTCACTCAGAGCTGGTGTCCAGACAGTCTGTATTTGCACACTCCCAGACTTACCCTGCCTGAGAACTAACAGAATTGAACATAGAACATCTTCAGGGTTTTGCTCTGGCGTTTCCTCTGCCTCTGCAAATGTGACCGGACATGTTGGAGAGCGCACATGCTGACCGTTGTGTACATGTAGATTTAAGGCATTTGGAGTGTCCCAAAATAACAACGTATTATATCCAACGAACGATGCTCCTAAACATTCAACAGTAGTGAAATATGTGCTATTGAAAAACAATTCAGGAAGATGCAGGAGCTGCTTGATGACTGAGCCGTCCGAAGCTTTGTCTTCCGCTATGCTATTTTTGGGCAGGAGTGCATGTGATGGCTGCGGGATGGTGGCAGAGGGAGGACCAGAGCAAAACCTTGCTTTGCATTTAGTGCTCCTTGCATCAGAAAAAGAGTGGACTGGAGGGAGAGAGAGAGATGGAAAGAGAGAGAGGAGCATTATGGTCAGATTCTGGGCTTCAGGGCAGAGGCTCATTGGAGAAAGAGCTTCTAAGTGGATATTCAGGATCAGATTCCCCCCATTCACAAATGTAATGAGCTAAAAAGCCCCGCTGATCCTGAGTCTGCACTTAAGAGAGCACTTCACCGATTCCCGTGGGTGGGCCGAGGAAAGGGACAACTATTTGTTTGAATACAATTCTCTTTTTAGGACAGTGCATTCCAAAGTCCAGTTATCATTCATTTTGTTTCATATTGTCAGTTTTGAGAAGGACAGTCTTTTTGTGTCTGTGTGTGTGTGTGTTTGTGTGTGCATGTGTGAAAAAAGACAGAATACTGCTCGCGTTTCGTACGGAGGGCTGGCCCGGTACGCACGAGTCCGAAACTTTGGGCTCTTGTTTGGGTAACATTCTCAAAGATGAAGAGTGAACACAGCGGGCCTTCTTCTCATTCCCCCTGTTTTGTTCGTCTGCTTCCATAAGGTTCACTTCAGTCTTTATGTCGTACATCCTGGAGGGTTTCGAAGTCTTTTCCTCGTGGGAGACGTCCAAGGCATGGAGCCATTGCTTGGATGATTTTTTAAAGCTGTTCTCCAGCTTTCTCCTTTGCTTTTTTACTTCAAATGAAATGAAAATGAGATGAACTTAGGCTACTGAAATGTTTTTAAAAGGACATTTGCAGCATTGTTTTTAAATATTTGGGAACAGACAAATCTCGCTAATTTTTTCACCCTCGTCATTTTGATTTGCCAGCCTCAACACTAATTCAATAAATAAATAAATACATAAATAAATATGAAATTAATATCTTTAAATAAAGCAACATTTAAAATATTTCTATTTTTGTTTTTTTGACATTCACTTTGTTTTTTCGAAGGAGATATTTCACATCTCAGCTCAAAAATATAATATAAATATTGAAATGGAAACCAAAACAACCTTTTTTTTGGACTTCTACCAGGAGTCACGTGAGAAAACGGTGGAGGCCTTTACATTTTTTTCTCACGCTGTCTCTTTGTGTGACACAAGGGACTGATTGGCTATTTTGTTCCTCTTGTTCGGTCTCTGTGTGAACATGTCATAGGAAATCTAGATGCCTACTCATCCCTCTGTGCCCTGCTTAGTGAGTTGGGTGGATCTGAATGACTTACAACCGCCCAACCGTAGCTTCTAGTGGGCAGCTCTCCAATGCATACCTGACGCTGACTGATTTTGGATCTACAACATATCACAGAGTTCAGGATCTACAACACAAGCTTGAACAATCAGTGTTTAACATAGCCTATATCTTCAACACTTAACATCTCGCTACAGGCGTCATCCATCCTCAGCTCATGAAGGTATAGTCACGTAGGACTATAGTAGCATCTTGGGTTGGAAAATTAGATTCCTGTTCTAAAAAACCCGATTATTTTCTTTACATAATGTTCTAGAAATCCCTTTTTGTGCTCCAAGTGATGTTAAGAAAGAAGAACTTCTCACTTTTTCCTGGTATGTCTGCTTTTCTCTATCTCAGAGAGCTCACTGTGATTGCTTATGGTGATGATGAGGATGAGGATGACGATGATGATGGTTTTAGAAGTTTTAGAGACATTCTTTCCTGTCCCACTTGGTGTTTGTTCCTCCTTGTATAGTTTGTTGCCATTAGATCACTGGATTTGTACTCCTTGTTTGTACTGTATGAAATAATTTATAGCTGGGGTTTATATTAAGCAATACATCTTGCTTCCACTTTTCACGTCCTTTGTTCCTAAAAAGTGATATCGCATTTTTTTTTCCCATTAGATGATTATTTGCATGTAAGAACACTTCCATGTGGATAGACTCCTGACTCTCCTATTGTTGCAGCTGGATCCCAGTGTTTCTGCTAGTAGTGTGAAAATCAAGGCTGAGTATACCTGTTGTTGTGTACTGTGCAGATGGACTATGAGGGAGTCGTGTCTGGGGGGGATTCAAGAGCGAGTTTTGTCCCCACCTGCTCGAAAGCTTGTCTGATTAGTTCACTTAAGGTTGAGACTGGGTCCCGTTTGAGGAAAGGAGGCGAGTTTTATCCTTGCCAGACCCCTTCCTTTGTAGTACACTCGCACTACCGCCAATACTGCTCCCTTCTCCTCGATCGCTGCGCTCTGCTCGTTCACCGCGATCACTTCCGCCCTCCGAGCGCCGAGAGTTCTGACGGGTCGGTGTGCTGGGTGGGCGGGACGAAAGCCCATTTTTCTCATCTGGGAGAAGGAAAACAGAAAACTTAAGGGTTTTTGTTAACTGAAATAAAAAAGTACACTAAAATCAAAAATTTTGATACTTGAAGTGTGATTTAAAGCTTTACAAATTGAAAGCAGACCTATTATGTCCCTTTTTACAAGATCAAGTATCAGGTGTCTCCATAATGTGTGTGTGAAGTTTCACCTCAAAATACCCCACAGATCATTTATTCTATCATTTTGAAAATGTCCATTTTGAGTGGAAGCAGAAACATGCTGTTTATGTGCCTGTCTCTTTAAATGCAAATAAGCTGCTGCTCCCCGCCCCCTTTCCCAGAATAGGGCTGTGCCTTTACAGCTTGTAGCTCAGATATTCTGCTAAAAACATCTCTTTGGTTTTGATTCATATCACCGGGGGAGTAAAATCTGACGTACTTCTTTTTTCACGTTTGCAGAAAAAGGCTTACCAAAACTAAGTTACTGGGTTGTTTCTGTGTTAATAGCTGCATTGGGGACCCGATTATAGCACTTCAACACTGGAAAAGTTAGATTTTTTGTGATATGTCACCTTTAAATAAAATAAAACGTCTAAAAACCAAACTACAAATGGCCACAAATTCATTTTAGTTTTAGATTTTGCCTGGATATTTATTTAAAGGGGACATTGGATGCCCATTTTCCACAAGTTTGTAGGATTATTTAAGGTCTTCATGAAATGTCCAATACTTTGGTTAAAATTCCTCAATGGTCATGTAAAACAACACTCTTTTTACCTTGTCAAAATGATAATGAGCTACTGCTCACCCCGCCCCTCTCTTCCTTTTTTAGTGTATTTGGTGCCACATTACTATCAAAAGCAAAACATCCAACTACAAAACACATGCTTTGCTTACAAGACGTTGTCACTACAGCTGCTCTAGCGCAGAGAAAATGGTGTACGGCGTACAACTGGCTGAGGGAAGAAATGTGCTAATACGAGACAGTCCGTCAGTGGTCATAGGCGGAGCCTGAGCAGCGTGACCTCACACTGCTCAGAAAATCAAAACGGCTTGACAGTTGAGATTGTTTAAATTTGGGGGGGATTAATACAAAAAGTATAATAAAATGAAATAGGAAAAAATACATATGAATACATTTCATTTATTGTGTATGATACAGTGTTTCCCACAGGATTTTGTGAGACTGTGGTGGGTGGACCTCGGTCCCTCTGGGGGAAAATTTTGTACATTTTAAAGTTAAATTCATCTATCTGGTGCAAATTAAGAGCTCCAACACAGGTTCAGTGTGCAATTAAACCAAGAAAAAGCTGGTGAATTGACTTGTAGCTTACTTGAGGTTTAAATTGGACTCAGTCCTCTTTTTAGTTGTGATATAGCGGCTCAGTCTAAATTACACTCACGCTGGTAAATTTGAAAGCCAAACAAATGAGAATATAATAGTAATAATAATTTTAGATTATTATTCATATGACAGTAATAGCCATATACTGTGTAACAACTGCATAGTAAAATAAATGAAAATGAGTATTTCACGGGTATATTATTTCACCTTATTCTACAGTAGGGAAATTACAAAACTTTTGTCCTAATTTCTACACTTGCAAGCAGGGCCTTAAACTTTTTGTCACATCTGGTGACTTGAGAAAATTTACCGGCCATAAATATTTTTTTCCAGGCCATGAAACTCTTTTTGCAGTTGCTGCGACTACAACAACTAAACACATTTAATAAAAAAAAGCCATTTGAAATTAAAACCAATCCTGCATTTTAATCACAATACAAAGATGCTACACACACGTAGCATGAGCAGTTTTTATTTATTTATTTTTAAATCAGAATAGTCTGACTTTAGCTTTGTGAAATTATGTAATAACATGCATAAAACAAAAACAGCAGACAGACTCAGTTTCATTCTCTGACAGCAGGTGGAGCTTTTGGAACAACAGTGATAAGAGGGGAAAATGCCATCAAAACTTCTCTTAAGTTAGTTCCCTTCAGAAATACATTCATATAAACCCCCACCCCAGTATTCATATTTCTATTCCAAAAAAAAAACAGTGATCTTGCTCTGCCTGTACATCGTTTTCTTTGTGCACGTCTGTTAATTTTAGCCCTTGCTTGCAAGAGATAAACCTATGAGCTTTTATTTTGCCAGAAACTGCAGCTGAGCTTTTATTTTGAGCTTTTAAACTCCAGCTTCAATGAAAACAGGTTTTCAATCCATCTCATTACAACTCTAGTGATTGATTTTGTTGATTTTGTTGATTTTTTTCTAAATCTGTTGATTTTGATTGCTTCCATCATCCTTTTTTGTAAGTCGCTTAAGCGTCTACTAAATGTCTAAATGCAAATGTAGTGTAATACTGTAAAAAT
>JAHKKF010512949.1:0-48027 GCA_019740295.1 Labeo calbasu | reverse complement strand
ATTATTTATAGCTCCGGAGCCCGAGTATTTATTTTTTCAGCGGGCGTGAACAGTGAGAGATCGTGGCACAAAACAAGCAGCCAGTCATGCCCCATTCCCGTGACTGTCAGCTGGCCCCGCCGCCACTGCTAGCGTCAGCAACGACGGCTCTCGGGAAACCAAGTCACTGCGGTACCTGTACCTCAATCAGAGAGCCAGGGGCAAAAGCCCCGAAACCCTGAGAAAACAACACGCTCTGTGGCTGCTTACAAACACCTGTGGCTGGCAAGAGTACAAGGACTAAATGTAGCACTGCCAAATGAATTATGAGAAATTTGTTGATTTTTTGATACTTTTTATGTAAGGGAAATTTTTGTACTATACAATTTTTTTTAAATGACTACTGTTTCAATATCCATCTTAAAATCACTACCATTACAACCAAAAAAGTTGTCAACACTTGAAGAGACCATTGAAGATGCCACTTCATCCACTTGGTTTCCCTGTCCCCTAAAGAATTTCATTAAAAAAAAAACAAAAAAACATACTGTTTATTCAAATTGACTTGAATTTAGTCTATATTTTAATAACTTCTGACCTTTACTTCAAAGTCTCCTTGTGATTATTCTGGTCTCTGGTGTATTTATTTAAATCTTTTATTGGATTCTAAACATACGTACATGGGTTGACGCAAACAAGTCCATGAACCGTTTTAAAAAATCAGCATCAAGATTTTAGGTTAACACGTACATGAATATATTAAGGGGAGTGTATATCTTAAGTTTTTATACCGAATATTCCATTTAGTATTAGGGCTGGGTTTTGACACCAATTTCATGATTCGATCTGATTCTGATTCACAAGCTTGCGATTTGATTCTATTAAATTCAATTTGATTAATTACACTCAGTGAAGTTTTTATAACAATAAAGTTACAACTAGATGAGTAAAGTTTGAGAACAATCTTTAAGTTGGCTTGAGAAAGCCTAGCCTGAAAGTTTGAAGCAGTTGTAAAAGTATGAAAGCAGCTAGCATGATTTAACACATTGCTTACATGTTTTTTGCATGATTAGCTTGTTGCTTGTATTTTTATAGGCCGATTACAATATTGTTAGCATGATTAGCATGTTAGCATAATTTGCAAGTTACTAGAATGTTGTTAGCATGATTAGCAAGTCACTAGCATGTTTCTAGTCTGATTAGCATGTTGATAGCATGTTTCGTGCATGATTAGCATGTTATTACCATGTTTCTATCATGGCTAACATGTTATTAGCTTGTTGTTAACATTTTTCTAACATGATTAGCATATTACTAGCATGTTGTTAACATGATTAGCATGTTGCTAGCATGATTAGCACGTTACTAGCACGTTACTAGCATGATTACCAAGTTACTAGCATGTTTCTGACATGATTAGCATGTTGATAGCATGTTTCATGCATGATTAACATGTTACTAACACATTTCTAACATGGCTAACATGTCACTAGCTTGTTGTTAACATGTTTCTAGCATCATTAGCATATAACTAGCATGTTGTTAACACGATTGGCATGTTGCTACAATGATTAGCATGTTATTAGCATATTGTCAGCATGATTAGCAAGTTACTAGCATGTTGCTAACATGATTAGCATGTTGCTAGGATGTTTCTAACATGATTAGCATGTTACTAACATGTTGCTAGCACAATTAGCATGTTACTAACATGTTGTTAGCATGTTTCTAACATGATTAACATGCTGCTAGCATAATTAACAAGTTACTAGCATTTTTCTGTCATGATTAACATGTTACTAACATGTTGCTAGCATGATTAACATGTTACTAATATGTTGTTAATATGTTTCTAGTATGATTAGCATGTAACTAGCACGTTGCTAGCATGATTACCAAGTTACTAGCATGTTGTTATCATAATTAGTATGTTACTAGCATGTTGCTAGCACTTTTTATCAAAATTAACATGTTACTAGCATGTTGTTAACATGATTAACAAGTTACTAGTATGTTGTTAGCATGATTAGCATGTTACTAGAATTTTGTTAACATGTTTCAAACATGATTAGCAAGTTACTAGTAGGTTTTTAGCATGATTAGCATGCTACTAGCATGTTGTTAGCATGATTGGCAAGTTACTAGCATGTTGTTAGCATGATTAGCATGTTACTAGCATGTTTCTATCATGATTAGCAAGTTACTACAAATTAATTAGTAACAAATTAATGTGTATATATATGAGAAATATGTTATTAATATACAAAATGATTTTATTTATATATAATATAAACTATATAAAAATTATAATAAATACATATGCTTGTAAATATTTCTTAAATATATACATGAATGTGTTTGTATTTATATATACATAGTAATTATACACTGTACACACACAAATTTTGTATGCGATTAATCGCGATTAATCGTTGACAGCCCTAACGTTTGGTCAACAGGGCTTAATTTTTTTTTATTAAATACTCAGAAGTTACATTTTTGGCAACTGTACTTAACTAGAAGTAATCTGATTACGTAACTTACATTACTTGTAATGCGTTACCCCTAACACTAAAAACTGAATCATAAATACAAGCTGGAAAATTTCCGATTTGTGCCACAACTTGTATTTTGTATCCCTACGAGAAAAACATTTAGCACTTGAGTTGCCACATTAACTGCAGACCTCTCTAAAGGTTTATCTCCACCATTTCTGGTCCATGTTTGGTTGAGTAATTAAGAAGCCATGAGCCAGGTTGGGAATTCCCAGATGTGGATGCTACTGTTGTGCCCTCCAGCATTCTCAATTACTACAGCAAACACCCTGCTGTGAAACCAAATGCCTGATGCAAGTCACTCTCAACAGGATTGGCTTTTGAATGAACAGGTGTTATGGCGACTCATGGAAATACTCAGTAATAACGGCACCCACAGCAGTCTTGTTTCGAAACCAATTGGATATAGAACTAATTGTGAATGAGTATTTGTGTGGTTTTAGTGAATTGGTGTAATATTGGGCTTGTAATTACAGGCACTGACATTAAAAGAACCCTCATGTGCGCAAATTCTCAACAGCAGTTAAAATATGAGGGTGAAATTGTACATTATTCATGTTTCTACACGTAATCTCAGAAGAATCACGTTAAAGAGCATTTAACAACAGACGTTCATTGGCTTACAGCCTGTTTGCTTTTTGTGGGTGCCGTGAAGTCATTTAATCACAAGTTATGAACACTTCAATTATAAGTAAACCTAAACACATTAAATAATTAAGTGCATCTATATAAAATAAAAAACAGTGTAAGGCAGCATTTAAGAGATTTACAATAAAATACAAATAAAGTTAAGGATCAGATGAAAAGGAAATGCAATGGAGAGTAAACGCCAAGAACCAGAAGATGGAAGATGACTAGTTTTTACATCTTTTAAGAGGAACCATTTCCCATAATTCATTTGATTAAAGTCAACAGTGACTCAGAGTAGATGTTTCGGAAACCATTAGAGCCTGCAATTTGCAACTAAAACTGTGATCATCATTCATGGTTAATACATCACTTTTAGGAATTTGGCAGCAATTTTTGTAGCTCTTCAGTGATACAGCCGAGATGCAGGACTGCTGTCGAGGCCGGTCAGTGCATGTCAGGGTGGCTGATCTAAATCTGTCTGCCCATCTGGGAGAGCTCGCCCAGGGATTAGGTCAGAGCTGAGCGGAGATCCAGAATCTCGATCTGGCAATGATGCCAGTCCTGGACTAACAGCTGGTATGGGTCATCTTTCGCTCTTCTAGCTCTCTCAGAAAATCCCTCACTCCATTTACATGGTGTATGAATTCACAGCGAAAACTAACACGGAAGTGAACAAATAATTAAAGCAATTAGGGGTTCAAGCGCATAGTGTTGTTAGAATGGTTACGGATCTCCACGTAAAACTGATCGCGCAGACCAAACCGTAAGTCGTAGAGACTTTAAACTTGAAGGTATGGTAGTACTCACACAGCCAACAATGTGACCAAGGCTCACCACAATCGGCCTGACGGGGGCGCTACATCAAAAGTATGAAATCACTCACAACTCCTAAACCAATAGTCTCAGGCTCCAGTGAAACATTTGTGAGCTTGATGAAATTTTCGGTTATTTCAGATTTTTGAAAAATCTACTTTTGCGAACTAGTCCTAGGTTTTTCACTTGATCAGAACCAAACCAGTGCAGAAAGACTGAATATCAATGAAGAGTGGATATCAATAATTATAAAAAAAAAAATTAGGTAAAATTTTCGACTCACCGCCGCAAAGGGGCACCAAAATGTTCGAAAGGGGCAGGACCACTTTTAGACTTTTAGTAGGAGCTTGGTGGCGATTTTTTTTTAAAAACTATATAAAAACTATAACTACACAACCATTTGTCCTATCAACATGAACGGTGTGCACGGTCTTGGTGCCACAAGTGTCTACAAGGACATTTGCGCATCTCAAAAAACATGGCTGACAAATTTTGAGAAACTGTTAGACAAGGTTAACGGAGGCCGATCGCAATGAAAATCGTGGACCTGTTCGAGTCACGGCCCCAAAGGTCCGAGAGAAATTTGAAAGACTTGCGATATAGCATTTTTCAAGGGTGTCAACATTTGTACGTTGCACAGTTTTTCACACATATGCATGATATTTGTATCATGTGATAGTACTCCTCATTCTGGACAACTTTTCCTCTAGAACCACTGCTGTCAATCAAATCATTTGTTAAATGATTGAGACAATGTCAAAAACCTACTTTTGCGAACTAGTCGCAGGTTTTTCGTTCAATCTGGAAAAAACACTGCGGTACAACTCTCTGGACTCTCTAAGCCAATAATTATCAATAAAATGTTTAAATTGACCTTTTGGGAAGCTATAATGGGATCGTTTAAAACAGGGCCTGTCCAAATTTACCCAAAATCCTATAAAGCCTAAAGGAAAAAACTCAAAACTTCACGAAACCTGCTGAGCACATGCAACAGGTGATTCTAAACAAGCATGCAAAGTTTAAAGGAGATTGGACAACAGCTGGTGCTATAATAGTCATAAACATTTAAAAAAAACGATTTTTGTATCTATTTTTGTAATGCTTTTTAAAATCATTAATTTAGGTGGGTACAGCCTTGCTAAATAATATGTAACGTCTTTTTCCTTAAGTGCTTGAACCTTAATTGCTGCTTGCAGCTATATTTTTGTTTTCTTTTGCATTCTGCAGTTTTGGAATGACATGAAGGTAAGTAATTAATGACAGCATTATAATTTTTGTGTGAACTAACTTTTTAAAGTGGGTGACAGAGTCTGTTAGAGACTGACATGAAAGAAGCAACTCGAGCAATATCTGAGAAGAGATAGGTCTTGCTGAACACTTGGAAAACAACCAGAACACCCAAACAAACACCTAGAAATACTCTAGCAACAGCGTAACAATGCTTTGCCAACCATTCAAAACTGGGTAGTTAGGCATCTACACTCTTAACGGTTTTAAAAGAGCGTTTTCACAATATTTTAAAGAATCTTTCACTGTAAAGAACATTTTGTGCAATGAAAATGTTCCATGGATGTTAAAGGTTCTTCATGGAACCAATGCTAATAAATCACCTTTATTTCTAATAATGCAATTTTTTTCATTAACTATAAAAAACTAAAATATATATGCATACATAGTATCTGTTAACACAGCAAAAAACTATGCATCAGTGTATTCTTACAGGCAAAAACACATGGAGTGCACTGGTGTGACACATTCTAGGACAATTTCTTTCCAGTCTGTCAGTAAACATCTGTGATAGTGGGTGGATAATTTTTATCTACATCCCTTTGGCTTCCTTTCCAAGCTCCTCCACCATCCACACTCACTTTATGACCCACTTTGAAACATGGTGGCCATCATCCGAAACTTGGCCTCATCCAACCTTAACCCAAGGCTTGATACAGTCACCCAGTCTGACCTCATTCAAAATCGACATGGATGAGAAAACACACTTTTAGCCTAGTGATCTGTAACTACCTACCCACTGTTCAGATCAGTATTATGTACTCTTTGCTCATGCTTATGTACCTTATTATTGTGTGTTTTTACAGTGGACCGCAGTGGAAAGAAGCAGCTAAGAATTTAAATCTAAACATTTCCTAAGGTGAACGCTAGTTTTGTGCAGACATCCTGAAATCAACTTTAATCAATTGGAAACACACAAGCAGACACGGAGAATGAGAATGTGCTATTATTGATCAGATTGTTCAGTCTGGGCTTACTGATTAGCCCAGACTGAACACATACTGAAACAAAATAAAAAATAGACGATTCTGAGTTGACTGTATGCAGGCATTTTTAAAAGAAAATGCATTAAAACGTTTCCTAGGATTAAAACTATTACATAAAAATACAATTAAGCAAGCAAAAATGTAGCATTTGGAAACTGCAGTCTTAAGCCTCCAAAGCACAGTCATACAAAAATGACTCCATATCACACAAACACTTGATATTCTCTGTAACTTTAAACCTGACTAAAGAAACCTGTCCCAGTCTAAGAATACCATATCACACAATAAAGGGCACGGCACATGGAACGAAGCTGCGTTCATCACACTCCTGTTTCCGTAACACAGCCTTCTTCAGCAGCCTGTGGCCCAGCAAAAGGCCATACCCTTGACCCTCCAGCAACCATATACCTCCTGAACTTCCCCTGAGGTACTTTCATTTCAGACAACTCTGCTTTCAATAATGGCCCGCCTGGTATTTCGATATTGAGATGAAGGACATGTTGTTGACTGTTCTTTTCATGATGTTATCTGTAGTTAAAGCTGGACAAAGATGCCTTAATAGAGAAGTCGAGTTTATTATGCATCTCAACCAAATGCATGATATTTACAATAATAGGTGGAATGCATGAGACGTCTGGCATAGGTAAAAGGCAGAAAGAGTTATTGCCATGTAGAAGTACTCAGAGTTATGGTTGACACAGATCAAGGCTGTACTCAATAACACAATTATAGTAAGAGCTGCTGTAATGTCCCCATATGGTTGATGTAAAGAGAGGGGAACTTTGACCGTAGCAGACTGCGCACCGCTCAGCACTAAACTCTGAACTGATGCATGATGTTTTTAAATGGTGAAAGATGAAAATATGCTGGCCGTGCACTATGGTGAAAGTGGAGGGGAAAAAAATTCAAACTGAAGGAAGATTTTGAAGTCAACACGAAATGGAACTTGCTTCTTGAATGTGACCTTTCTAAGTAAAACAGGACATCCAGCGTCCACTGAAAAACTTCACTACTTAAAAAATAAACATTAGGTGAAATGAAATAAGATATGTAACCCTGGACCACAAAACCAGTCGTTAGTAGCATGGGTATATTTGTAGCAATAACGAACAATACAATGTATGGAACAAAATGATCAATTTTTTTCTTTTATGCCAAAAATCATTAGGATATTAAGTAAAGATCATGTTCCATGAAGATATTTTGTACATTTCCTACCGTAAATATATCAAAACTTACATTTTGACTAGTACCATGCATTGCTAAGAACTTAATTTGCACAACTTTAAAGGAGATTTTATCAATATTTAGATTTTTTTGCACCTTCAGATTCCAGATTTTCAAATAGCTGTATCTCGGCCAAATATTGTCCTATTTTTAACAAACCATACGTCAATGGAAAGTTTCAGCTTTCAGATGATGTATTAATCTAAATTTTTAAAAAAATGCCCTTATGACTGGCTTTGTGGTCCAGGGTCACATAAAACGTAAACTTATTTTATTTCAACTAGTTGCCAAAGCAACATTTTTTAAGTTGAGTTTAAGTTGAAGTACTAAAATAACAAAAAATATAGCTGCAAGCAGCAATTAAAGAGCCAAGCACTACAGAAGCATGCATGGCAGTAAGCATCAGACCAACTGCAGTAAGTAAGTGAAACCATTTTAAGATGATTTTAATGAAAAAGTATGAAAAATCATAAAAACAACCACTAGTTATATTATTTATTTGCTTATCACTTTTGACCAATAGGTGGCACTGTTATAAAATCGTTGTGGCGTGTTCTGTGTGAGGTGACAATGGTACACACAAAGTTTGGTGTAACATGTCAAAGCTTGGAAGAGATACAACCTCAGACACAGTCTGGCATAATTCCAGCAAATTTGTTGATGCGTTAAACGATAACCGTTTTTGTATATCGACACGAAATACATAACTTTTTGCCAGCATGGTCTGAAGATGATCCGAGTCAAATTTGGTGAAAATTGGACCAATGGTCTAGGAGGAGTTCGAAAAAGTATTTTCAGCATAAATCAAAATGGCGGACAAAAAGTTCGACTGATTAGCGCAAAAATGGTAGTTTATTACAATAGGCCAATTTATTCAAATGTTATTAGCATTTTTTTTTAAATTTCTTTATAAGTTTTGGTCCTGTTAGAGCATGGTGCCAAAGACACATACCAAGTTTCGTAAGAATACGGCAATGTGTTCGAAAAATATAGCATTTTATGAAAAAATTCAAAACGGCCGACATGGGAAAATTGGGTATGGCTCAACTCGGCATGCTTCACCAAATTTAGAAACCTGTTTTTGATTTTTGGCCAAATCATTCAGAAGTTATAAGCAATTAGTTAAATGCCATTTTTCATATCTCATGAGCATTAGGTGGCGCTGTGCCAAAAGTAGTCTCAGGTCATGGTTGTTATAACACACACCAAATTTGGTCTCAATACACCAAACCATTGTGGAGATATAGCCTCACATCCATTTTCGTGTGGTTTTCGTCAAATTCGTTTGCACATTATTCGACAGCAGTTTGACTAATCAACTTGAATTCCATGACTTTTTGCCAGCATGGTCTAAAGATGATCTGAGCCAGTTTTGGTGAAAATTGGACAATCCGTCTAGGACACACAAAAAGTAGGTTTCTCAAACTATTAAAAATAGCAGAAAAAACAAACAAACTTGACCTTACAAATTTTGAATTTTCCTTCTAGACTTTATGGTTCAAAAGTTATTAGCATAAACATGATTAAAAATTTGGACAAGTGGTGGCGCTAGAGAGTTTGAGTTAAAAACTTCAAACTTGCTATGTTTAATGTTCTGACTGTCTTCTATCTGTGTGCCAAATTTCATAACTTTCACACAAGCGGTTCTATGAGCTGCCATAGACTTCCAGAGCAGCAGAACAATAATAGCAGAATAATTAGAACGCCAACGGACACCTTCGGTGCTTGGCTCCTAACTAAATCAACTCAAAAGCATAAATGAAAAATATATATATAAAACTATACAAATAATAATAAAATGACAAAAATGCATCTAAACCAAACTAAAATGAAAACAGAAAATACAAAATTATAATTTACAATATTAGCGAAAACTGTAACAGCATATCAATGATACTAAAATAACACTAATAATATATATATTATACAACAGGTTGGAAGGAAGCAGTTAAGGAAAAGGAATGGTTATGTCACAAAAATGAAAAGTTATTTCAGAGACGGAGCAAATTAATTACATTTTGATGAAAGAAAGAGTCAATTTTCATGTCATGCTGACAATAGATTTCTACATGTCTTCACTTAATTTACACTGCAGAGTCATACTGGTTGATAAAAAGAGACATCTGAAACTCAAGACTGACATTATTATATGCCTGAGACTATTAATAGCATATATCCTGTGACATTTGGACGGAACAGACATAAACCATCTCTGATTTACACATTTAGAAGGAACGCTGACCTTTAAGTGATACAATATTTACTTAAGGGATGAAGAGGAAACCATTTTAGGACTGACGAAAAGACATTTTAACCTTTGTTCGACAACACAATAACAGTTTGTTCACGTCAGCAAGAAAATGCTCTCCATGGAGGGAATGCCATTTTAGTTTGTCTCTGAGACAAATGCCTAGAAAGCTGTGTTTGTTGTCTGTCAGAGCGAGATATGAATCGACTTTTTAGCACCTCGTCAAATTAAAACGCAATCTCACGACAATATACTTGTTTCAGCTCGACTTTGCATCAGCCTTGCAAATTAGGCAGGAGGGGAAAAGCTTCAATGTTAATTTCAGCCTCGCGTCCTCGATGCCACTGACGTTTCTTTTCTAATTGACCCCGGGTCAAATGGGCCTGAGATAATATTTTGTTAAAATATTCTCATTTCCTGGGGAGTCGCATTTCCATATAACTTCACCTCATGCTTTATTTATGACTTTCTTTACAATTACCATGCAAACGACATCTTAACTGTCTCCTTCTCTCCCCCCCCCCCCAACACAAAACAGTTTAGTAAATATCAAACTGTATTCATTATTAATAAATCTACAGTCTAAAACCCCCTCTTATAAGTACATGAATTATTAAAGTATTCACAGGCCTAGGGTGGGTTACACCACCCTCAATATGAGGTTACAAAATAAATAACTGTATATTTCAGTTAGAAACCTACTAAGGAGACACACAACCCTCGACTGCACTCAGTTGATGAAAGTAGCTGTTAATTTACACGTCTGGCTCACACCCTGTCAAGACTTGGTAAACTTCACGCAGGAGTTGTTGGTGTTTACTCTGCTCTCCCAGCAGGTGTGAGCCCCTGTTGTTTAGAGATCATCTATTGCCCCTTTACTCACCCTCGTTTCTTTCAACTCACAGGAATCCCATCATCTGCGCCTCCAGCAAGCTGCTTCTCTCATCAGCATGTGTTTGTGATCCCCTCACCTACAATAAATCTTAACGGGGTGGAGACCAAAAACCATCCGCGTGGTTTTACAGTTCTCCTCTCTTTGACTCGATTTCTAAAAGGTGCCAGCGTGATTTTTCATGTGAAATTACAAGGTGGAATCTTAAGAGATACTTTTAAATATGTGTGTCAAGTTGGCGTGAAATCTGTGCGCTGGCAATCATTTCCAATGCTGCGTGAAAAGTAGGGGGGAAATACCGTACCTTTGCACAAGAGTGAATCCAGCTGATCTCACTGCTATCCCAATCAACTTGTCGGCTTTACAAATGTAACACCACCTCCGACATCGGACGTGGCGTTACATTTATCAAAAATGAATGAATCGGTTGAGCGTTGTCAGTGAATCGGTTCAGACAAGTTCTGAATGATTCGCGGTGTCTGTCCATACACTATTCAGAGTCAGTCGACAAAATTTCAACAGCGTGAATGTGATTTACATTTAATAAAATGTAAGAACTCAGTGTATTAAGATAGACCGTTTTAAAAGTAAATACATTAAACAAAGAGGTGTTCATTTACGATATTCGCTACAGGAGAACGAATCCGACGTAAACAACCGTGCGCTGGAGGGCGCTCTGGAGCTGTTGCACAAACAACGTCGTCATTTTTACGTACATTATCTACGTTATGTATTTTATCGCATTTTAATGGAAAAACAGATTTCCCGCTGGGAAACTACTCTTCGAAGTACAAAAAATGATTACGGTTGGAGAGTCAGGATTTATCTTGCAACACCGAGTCAACTAGGAATCACTCGGAAACGGTTCTACAATTCTGACATTTTCATCCATGCCCTGAGGCAACATTACAGTTATTCCTATCAGACTATAGTTCCGGACTTTTATTTTGTTTTGCACTTATTTGATAGATATACTTTGTATATTTAATAGTCTTAATACCTATTTCATTATTTAAATACATTAAGATATCATTAAAATTAGGCATTTATCGCTGCATTTTGGCTTTTTAACGTCTTTTGTTAGGCTATTGTTGTTGTTTATTTGAAAAGGCACATGGACCCTGGACCACAAAACCAGTCATAAGTAACACAGGTATATTTGTAGCAAAAGCCAACAGCATTGTGTGGGTCAAAATGATCGATTTTACTTTTATGCCAAAAATTTCCTACCGTAAAAATATTTATAAATAAATTACTTATAATTTTGATTAGTAATATGCATTGCTAAGAACTTAATTTAATCAGTATTTTGATTTTTTCCACCCTCAGATTCCAGATTTTCAAATGGTTGTATATCTGCCAAATACTGTCCTATCTTAACCATACATCAGTGGAAAGCTTATTTATTCAGATGTTCATAAATCGCAATTTATCTCAATCTCAATCTTAAAATATTCACCCTTATGACTGGTTTTGTGGTCCAGGGTCACATATATGATCGACACGTCAAGAAAAGGCCCCCATGCCATCTCTTTCTCTTGCAGTATTTGGGTATTTGCAGCTGAGTCGTGCGTTTAACCAACCACTGTAACAAACAGCACGTGAATATTTTCGCTTTAAGACCATACAGCCAGTACTTGATTGGCATGGTTTACATATTTTACCTTGGAGAATCCTAATAGCCTTATTCTGTAACTACTCATTTTGCCAACTTTGTGGTTTCATGATGTTTTATATATTTGTTTGCAGTTAATACAATTTTTTTTTTAAATCTAGAGGAATGAAGACCTGAAAAACAACATTAATTGATATGAATGCAATAACATCGCATGTATATTGAGTCATTATTTAAAGTAACCCCATTAAGATTATCTGTTCGCTAGACTGTGTTTGCTCCGGGACACACCTGTTTACTTTCCCCAGCAGTTTATTCATTCACAGCCGTGCATAACCAAGCACCCCCTGTTGTTTAAGTACCAAACACCCCCAATCGCAGGACCCGGGGGGCGTAGGCCAACGGCGGTCCCTGTGGACTGAGAATTACTTCATTCTCAAACTCGATGTTCCCCAGTGAAAAAAGCGCCTGTTTTATTCATCGAGCCCACATCCAGTCAGTAGTAGTACGACAGTCAGTGCGGATCGTATCCTCGCCTTGCCGCTGCATTACAAGAGATTGAGGAGCGAACAGAGCAGTACGGAGGGAACTGTGCGCAAGAGGAGGCGTTTATGTGCGCTATAGAGCTTGTGGTGCTGAAACGCGCTCAGTTGCACTGGCGAGCGGAGCCCTGCTGAACAGGAGAAACGGAGATTTTTTTACTATCACCCCTATACGGAGGATTTACTCCAAGTGCTTGGATTGATACAAGACCTGCGCACAAAGCAACTTGATTTGAACAACATTTTGCTGGGAAATATTATCTAAACAAGGGAACGATCGAAAGAAAGTTCGAAACTTTAAATAAATAAAGAGACAGCCAGCATTGATGCTTAGACTCTGTTCAGATGGCAGTAGAGACTTGCAGCTCTCAGAGCTGAGGCTAACATAATCTGCTGTGTTTTTAATTTTTTTACCTAATTCAAGAGGTGGGCGAGGACCAGCTTCTACATTCAGTCCAGCCGGAGCTTTCGTGCGCACACTTTCAGTCTGGACTGCAGGACAAGTGTTGAAGACTCCGGAAAGATGTTGACGTTTTACATCGCATTGTGCCTTTTAGGAACAGGTAAGACGTTTTGGTTGTGTTCAGTAACTATCCTACAGACAAAATCGGATGTTTGTGTACTACTTAGCGCTGCGTCAACCTAATCAGAACGAGATTACCGATCGCTCAGAGCGCTGCGTTTTGAAGTTAACGCAGTGGTTTTTAGGTGTGTCATAATTGCATTTTGGGACATATGAGGTCCGAGTGAGACCCTGCCGATATATTGGACGAGTGGCAATGCGCTAAATGCAAACAAGGCTAATTTGGAAATTAAACTTGTCCAATACAGGCGTGTACTCCAGCATAATGCAGCTGATGTTGATATACGGCTCACTGTACCCCTACAGAAAAGTACCGTGGCAGTGCCGTGGTACAGTGATATACAATACGTAATACTGAAATGTATGTTTTTGCATATTACTGTAAGGTACTTAATTATGGCACAAGTCCGAAGCATGATAGTGCCGTAGTATTTACGTATTATTATTATAATTTGTTTTTTGGCAAGTGTTGCATTTATTTGTGTACATTTTAGTTGTTGTGTGAGTATACAGAAAGACAAATCTAGTTCAAATGTGGTGTGTATATGTGTTAAGAATTGAATTGTTGTGCTTTGAGAACTTTTGTGATAGCGAGAGCATCATTCAGTATGGAACAAGTGGCTGCTTTTGAGTAATCATGCATTACTGTATATGCATGCTAGACTGGAGACTACTGGACATGACAGACATGTTGACTTGGTTGATATCCGCTGCCCCATTTAGTGAGACCATCCAGGCAGCAGACTTAGAGAAAAGTTGAAGAAAGGATGAACCAGGTGTGACCACGATAATGGCTATAAGCTAACACCCTTTGAGGGTTTGGAAAAGTGTGTTAAAAGCCACAGAGCTGTGCTGCATAAGACATGTGCTGATCACAGTCTCCAAAACAGAAGAAACACCTCTTAATAATTTCACAGCCAACGCCATTAGGAAGGCACAATCTCCGCTCTCAAACAGAATAATTTAAAAGCATTAAATAAATATAAATGGTGCCGGGCAGAGGTGCGACATTTCTCGATACAATCTGAGGGGAGTCGGGAATGCGCGGGATCTGAAAGATTATGCTCGTCGCAGTGTTGATTTATTCATTATTTTGTACTTTATGTAGTAGTGGCCGCGGGCATCCAGCGCTATTCTGATATGTTGTGAGTATGAATGAGCTGGCTATCGCTTGCTGCACTCAGTGCGCTGTCTCTTTGTTTCTGACAGAGACTAGCAGCGCTGCAGAGTAGGGTTGGGAACGGGGGACCGTCTCCACCAGCTAAAAAGACCTAACGGGAATGATATTTATGACTTTTGATTTCATGAACGATTCTCGAATGTGATTTTCCACGTCGACGCGGACAGAACACCGTACTATACTTTGGCGGTGCGATGAGTGCCGTCCGAGTCCCAAACGAACGACTCTCATGAACAGGTTCTTTTTAGTGACTCATAAGCATAAATTGAAATCAATGTAGTCCGATTCCCAACAGAACGAGTCTGATGAACAAATCCGTTTTAGTGAATCACAAACACACAGAGCGAACAGTATAGCCCAGTTCCCGAATGAACGATTCTTAAGAGTCGATTCTTTTTTTGTGAATGACAAAAATTCAGCGTGACCGCTGCTGTTCGTTTTCAAAACACATGACTCTTATGAGCCGGTTCTTTATAGTGAATCAAAATCAGTGCTAGCGGATACTGAATCAATCTGGCTAAACTGTTGTCATGTCCTACTCGAAATGAAGCAAGAACTGTTATTGCGTTATGGACTGGAGTCCAGTGTAAGTTGTAGAATCTGTAAAGACTAAAGGTATGACTAAGTCTGTCAGTCATCAAAAATAAATGTAATGACTGACCAGTTATTAAAATTCAGTTATTTTAGTATTAAAATGGTTTAAATCTGGATTCATTTCATTATTTGGCAGTGCATTAGGAATTACAAAAAGTATTTGTTAGCTGCAATTGTTGTATCCTTTACAGTTCTCACAACGTGCAAAGTGAATGCGTGTAAACTTGTCAATGCACCACGTGCAAATTGAATTATTTGCAAACTAGTACAAGAAAACATGTCTCTCTGTGCACAATGTAGCAGGCTTGTTTTCCACAACTCAGTACTCTTTGTACACTCCTAAGTAGTTGTCAGGCACCGTATTCAAATTTGCGCTGGCTATTTCACACCAAAGGTGGCGCTATGTTTTGCATATTCTGTGTGCTGTAAGAGAAGCTGATTCATTTGCGTAGTACAGCATCCTCGAGCCTGGCCTATTTTTACCGTGCGTCTGTTGTTTCCACGCCTTTTAACAAATATTTTATTCATTGGGTGTATTATTAACGCCGGCTTTGATTCAGCTCTAGATAAAGGCTTCAAAATCCCCCGGCCCCCTCAGATCCAAAAGTGTTTCTTCTCCCAATTAACGGCGTAACCGCAAGCGAGGCAAAGCGCTTTCGGTAGGCGCTCCAGTAAACGAATTAAAAACAAATGTTTATTGGCGGTTAAGCTGCGCTTTCTGTCTGTCTCTTTGATAAATGAGGCCGCCGTATTGACACGGATGGAGGCGGTAATTAAATTTAAATGTTGAATCTAAATGCCTAGCACTGTCACAAACTTAAAGGGAAAGTATAGGCGGAAATGTTAATAAAATGCCTGCCTGCTTCGCAAATAGCTTCTAAATTTGTAATAATCATAGCATAAAAGCAAAGTGTGCTTCAGTTAAGCACAACAACAGAGGTTTATCTTAGGATAGCTATTTGTTGACTGTTGACTTTTATGTGCACTTTCTAACTCATTTCAGGGGAAAATATTTGTTGACTACTGAGCTTCTCATGTGGACTTTCAAACTCATTTAGGGGGGAAAATACAACCCTGGCTGCAGACGTTTTTCTCATCATTAAATGGGTGTGTAAGAAAGACAGAAGGAGGGGGGAGAGGGAAGAATAGGATGTAGCAGAGCAATTCTTTGACAGACTGGTGGCAGCTGCTTTGGGAGGAGCAGAGAGGCTCCCGGACGGCCTGAACCACTCATCTCACCTGACATCTATACAAGCCGCACGCCACACTCTGAAAAACCACCACCAGCTCACATCTGACTCACTGGCTCCCTCTCTGAATAATGGCTCATAGATAGATAGCGCAGAGAGTGAGAAAGATGGTCCTGGTTCACATAAACACACATGCAGTCGACACATACACACCCAAACGTAGGTGCAAACACATATCTCCTTTATCTCTTGGTCTCCCTCTTGTTTGCCTTCTCTGTCTGTCTCTCTCTCTCACACGCACACACACGCACACACACACACAGGATTTCAGAGTGTCTGACAAGACGAAGGCTCAGAACTAGTAGCAAAGAGCAGGGTTTGAAGCACAGAACATGACAGAGTCTTGAAAAGAACCAGCCCCTAGTGCCAGATATTCATGTGCATGCCCTTACCAAAGCTCCGCCGCTTCTTTCTCCCAGCCATAATTTGCTTTCTCGGAATGTCCCTCATTCTCCCAGTGGAATTCTGTTGCGCCGTGCCATCGGTATTCCAAGTAATCTCCAGCACTGTGCTTTTTTTTTTTTTTGAAACCTTTGGCATGGGGTTGGCAAGTCCCATAAGGCTGCGTTCAAAGGAAGCGTGTTCAGATCATAAGACTTTCGCCTACTGCTTCCTTCCTCTCTAGTCCTTTCGCCTTGTAAAGAGCAAAGGAAATACATAGCTGACTATCCCTTTGTGCATTATAATTTTATTTTGTATCCTAACACACTTTCATTGAGCATCAGTGTTAGCAGAATACGTTGCTGGGCTGACCTAGTATGCATCAAGACATATCCACATGTCCACATACAAATAATAATTACTGTCATTAAATACTTTCTTAGTCATGTCTAAAGCTCACTCAGATAGACAATTAGGCTTTATAACGGTGGTTGGGAAACTTGTCTGAAACCAGTTTTTTTTTAGTTGGTGCCTTCAACTGCTGTCTGTTAAGTAACTGACTGACTGGGCAGCAAGGCTGCTGGCTTCGGTTTCAGACTCAGCCACACACATGTAAACACTCCAGCAAACAGCTTTGCGGATCTGCAGTCTTGATGTCTTCGCCGGCTCCATTAGAGGGACAGATAGTTTGACCCGCACACGGGGCCTCCCATTAGTGGTGAGGACTGCTGGGCGCTGAGATTGAGTGGGGTTGTATGGTGGTATTTCTGGCCGCGTGGCTCTCTGATTTGTTTTAGGAGCTTTCTGTATTATGCATGAGCTGAATGTCTTGGGAGACCGTATGGGGACTAAAAATGACTGTTTTTATGTTTGTGTGTGTATTGTTAAGAGGCTTAATGCTTGTTTTGAATTTAAAGGTGTGTAATATGAGGTTATGTGTCCAGTGTAATGACCAGAGAAGAAGAACATAAAATGTGGACATAATAATACAGAGAATTAGCATCATTCTTTCTATTTTCCTCTTGCTTACTCTTTTCTGTGGAAGCCTGTTTAAGAAAATAACAAGCAAATGTAAGATAAAAACAAAATAGTCACTTTGTGACATACAAAGTCACAATTATGAAAAATAAAGTGGCAACTAATATAAGCCAAATCCCACTGCAAGTCAATTTTCTCTCAGGTCTGAGGCAGAAATGGACTTCCATACTGTTTTTCCTTATTGAAAAGGACTAGAAAAGTTGGAAGGGAGCAAGTTCAGTGATGAGTGTGTGCGTTTGAGTTCGAGAGAGTAAGTGTGTGACACACACGATTCACAATAGCGCCGATGCAGCAGAATCTGTCTGGTGCAGGAAGACTGCTGCATTATTTAGGAGATGCTCGTATGGCATAGATATGGATGAGTTTTGGCCTGCTTTGATTCGCTTGCACTCTGCAGACCGGAGCGAGATGGACTGGCTGCGAGCGGTTGAGTGCTCTGGGCTCTTTTACAGGGAGAGGTTGGCGCTCGGAGACAAATTCAACATAAAGGTCAGTTTTGTTTACAGCAGAGAGCAAATCGCGAGATTTTCTCCCCAGACAACATTCTAGCGTACGAATTTTATATGTGTTGCTGGGAATGACATTCAGGCTTGCGAATGGGACAGAGGGGATCAGGAAAATGCTATATGGTCTCTCATTGCAGGTAAACAACAATCTGTAAGTTAACTTTTAGAATACCTCCTGTGGAGAAAAGGCCTTGTTTTCCATTTTTCCCGCGCCCTCATTTGCCCATCATAGCGTTCAAGCCGTGCTCCTGATGACACATACAGCTGTTAGGTTAGGGGGGTCTTGAAACAATGGCTTTCTCTGTTTTCCGCCCGAGACATGCTACACACAGCCGTATTGTCTAATTATCTTTCACAGACATAAGACAGCGACCCTGGGGTCTCACCCACGGTTTTCCGCAGCTTTCCACCCCCCAAAACGAGCGCACGCTCACGCACGCCCAGGCAAATATTGAGGGGAATTAGTGGAAGCAAATGAGAAGGTTTTGGAGGGAAAGGCTGTAATCAGCTTGCCCATGCAGGAGCACATAGATAAAGAACTTGGCATTGCGTTCAGGGGGGCTTTTGTTATCAGCTGTCAGTGTCTCCAGCTCGCATGCCTAATGGCAGAGCCTAGAGGAGAGGTGGCCAGTTGTTGCACACTCTGGGACAAGGCCATCTCCTCCATCTCCATTGTTTTTTCAGCCCCTCGCTTCCTCTCGCCTCGTCTCCGTCCACCCACATCCTCACCTCATTTTCCTTGGGCGGAAAGACGAGTGAGTGGACAAAGAGGAATTGTGCTGACTTCTTCCTCTGGAGGAGAAAATGAAAAAGAGGGCAATGATGTCATTGGAGGTCTTCAGTTACATTAAAACGGACAGTTTGTTTTCCAAGGCCGGGAGTGACTCCTAGAGCGGGGTTTTATCTTCTGCATACGCATCCCTCGGGATTCCTATCAACAACGTTGTTGTTGTTGTTGTTTTTTGTTGGAGGGGTGTTTACTCTGACGATGAGATACAGTAGGCATCAGGGTCAGATAATCACAGACATCTGCATACAGTGGGAAAAAAAGGGTGTTTACTGCTGACGTTGCTCCCTGATCACAAAGGGGTGAGGCTCAGCAGCCCGAGTTAATTTGGAGAAAATCATTAAAACAATGCCTAAGGAAAGAGACACAATTTCAAACGCTCATTTCCTATTTTTAGAAGCACTTTGCTTGCATTTTTTCTTCCAAAATGCGAAAAGTGTCACTCGTTACTGGGGGAAATGTATCACAATTTGGTACGAACAGGAGCAAGGAAGTGTTTTGACACAGGCGTGTGTAGAATGAGCTGGGATTTGGTACAGCGCACATCGGCTTCTATTTTACTATCACCTCCAGTCCTCCAAGACAAAATTTCATATCTCCTGCTGTGACACAGAAAGCAATAGTAAATTGAAATTTATCTTCCATGTTGCTGCAATATCTGGGCTCATATTATCCTCTCGGGCCGAGATCCCTAAGCCCGGTCTTAAAGATGGCCCTGATAAGAGAGGATGTTTTCTGCGGTGGGAAAAATCCAATCCTGCTGTGAAAACTGTTCATTAATTTTATCTGTCTGTTTATTTATTGAATATTAGATTTTTATGTTTACGTTTGGGGGGAAATGCTGTACTGCAAATCATCGAGCGAGATTCGACATTATGTACCTTTATTACTTATCTCTTGTGGGCTTGGTTTGTTGTAGTTCATGCATACATTCATTGATGAGTCATAGATGGACTGACAGCTAGAAGTAATTGATTGTTTCTCTCTCTCTCACACACACAGACACACAGTTGAAGGGTGTGCCAGAGGGGCAGCTGAGATGAGTGTCTCGTGGTTAAAGCTGCATGCCCTTTGTAGGGTGATTAGTCAAAGCCTGACTGCTTAATTAACGATTACTCCATCACAGAAGACATTGTGTGCCTGGGAGAGACGGAAAAGCTCTCAAGAAAGCCACAGTCTGATTGTAATATTACGTGTGATGCTTTAGGATCAAACTTCGCCTTGCCTTTGATATTCAGTTTAGAGCGTTTCATACATTGTGCACTGGTGTCAGTCATTTTAGGTTCTGACAGTGTCACATTAGATGCTTTTATCTGTCCTGTTGTATCTACGTCTACTGATACAGTAATTATAGTAATATTGTCTTTGACACCCATGATTTAGTAGGACACTGATTTCAGTTCCGCTAGCGCTGTCTAGATTCTGTATCAGCGTAGGATCTTATACCTGAGATGGCATCATATTAAACGACAGATCTCAGCTCAGCCCTACTTGAGCCTTTGGCATAAAGACTGTCATGCAGACAGGAAGACCCTCATTATCAGCTATTTGTGAGCTCCTTCTCTCCCTCTCTGTCTGTCTGTCTCTCTCGTTCTTGGTCGCACACACGCTCCCATCCCTTAACCAAATAGTTCTTCTTCTCCGGAAACCCCAGTGGAATGTGCGCGCAAATATTGTGATTGTGAGCTCGACCGTTAACCATAATACTCCTCACCGGAGAGAAGACCTCACTCAGCCTCCCCCACCACACCAGGGTGAAAGGCATCTCTGTTTAGCTTTCAGACAGCTGGGCAAGAAATTGAGAAAAGCATATATGTCTTTCCGTCTCTCTGCCCGCTGTCTTTCTCGTTCTTGATTGCCGGGATATTACGGCATGGCTTTGAACGCCACAGTGGGAGGTCGAGGGAGAAGCTGGCCAATTTGCTATCAAGTGAGGGGTGTCAGTCAAGGCGCGTCAAACAAGCTTTCCGCCGTCACTCAAGTGTCCAAACATGGTAATTTTATCGAGCGATCTAAAGTTACCTGAAACAAGCCAGTGCCTTTGGAAAATAGAAGGGGCGATCAAATGATTTTGAAGGTAGACAGGATGCTGGAAATCGAGAGAACCGTTTAGCCAAGGTGCGGAAGGCTTAGGAGTCCATGCGGCTTGACAAAGTGGTGTGCCAAGGCAGAAAGGCAAGAGCGGAAAAGAGGGGGGTCAAACAGATTAACTTCCAGCAAGGTAATGGATATCCTTGTACTGGTGTGAAGGAACCCCTTCATCTGTTCTCCCAGTTTAAAAGTAGGAAACAGAGTAACAAAGACATTCCAGATGAAAAGTGACTGTCTGACACAGGGCATTTGGAGACACCTGGGGGCAACGATGAAGCTTTAACAAAGCAGACAAGCTTTGAATGCACAGGTTGTCCGGAGCTGGGTGGATGAAAGGGAGAGCAAAAAGAGGGGGGGTGTAGTGTTGATGGCTTGAATTTGATACACAGCCTCTTTCAGACGATGAGGTAATGTCAGCCAGTGCCCCTGGACCTTCCTGATTGATGCATTCCAGCCGCTCTACTGCTGTGGGAGGGCTGTAACGGATTACAGCGCCGAACCCTGCACAGAGAAAGACTGAGAAATCTCTAATGGTCTGTGACTATTGTCTGGGCGAGGCGTCCAAACCCTGCAGTTCTCTGCGGAGCCGAGGAGGATGTTGACGCACACACAGGGACAGGTACACGGTACACACTGAAAAGAGCTTCCTCAGCGTTGTTGCGCAGGATATTGGCTGTTTACTTTTGAAATTCTCTCCCTGGTTTTGGCTCGCTGTAAACACTGGTGTGGGGTGCTTGTCAGTCACAGATAAGGACAGAGATAAATAGGAGAGGGAGGGAGTGAAATCGAAGACAAAGAGAACAAGGAACAAAGACAGACAAAGGGGAAAGAGAAGTTGCTTGCTAAACATAATGTCTCTTGGAGTGAATAATGAGTCTGTATGGACAGATGAAGTCTAAAAAAGTGATCCGATGCTTACACTAGCGGAGCTTTTTAGAACTTTACCAAGCCGCCTCACAAAGTGACACTTGCATGCATAAATATGCCTATTATGCAGATTAGAATGGAATAGGCTCCACAGTCCCACAATACTTCACTCTGCTCGGCTGAAAAGATCTGCTTAGGCTAGCACGAGTTTCTTTGCTGGTGGTATATATAGCCATGCTGTTCACCAGCAGCATTTGGTTAGTGGTGCTGATAGACCAACATGATATGAAATATATCACGCTAAGCAGCTTTGCTAGCGAGGTATCCATTATGCAGTGTGATCCAAAGCATTATTTGTACCCTGTGTTGTCATCTGTTTATTTTACACAGGGCAAATTTCCTTTTGTGTATAAATGAAAAAGCATAATAGGACAAATACATAAATAAGAAAAGCCATCAAACAGGCGAGGAAGTGTGGGCTGGTTCATGTGTGGAGGACAGAATGAGAAAACAGGAATAAAAGGTCTGACGCTAGTACTGCTCGGTACTTTACCTCAAGCCACTTGTTATTGCTTTCTTCTCGAATGGATTGTGTATGTTACTGAGGTGTGACAAAAACAGCCCCACCAGTATGCTGAGAAAAAGATGCATTGGTATTGGAGGACACAGCGGGTCTTCCAGCTCTGGGCTCCAGGCTGGCTTTGTACGCAGCAGGCTGCTTGGTTTCAAGCATTCCCGAACAGAGCCACCTCAGAGCAGGTGAGAGAATGAGAAGCGTGTTCCTGGTCGGAACCGCACTTCTCTAGGTTCTTCTCACTTACAGCAGCAGGCGAGGCGAGATACTCTCCTGCCTGAAGATATGGGTTCAGCTTTCTCTATGAACCGCGTCCCACTGCGCGGAGATTTAGTGATGATTTATGAAGCCCCTTAGAAAACAGGGCACAAATGTGAAAGGTTGTTATACGATACTGACACCTCGCTTCCAAAGTCAATGTTTTGCTGAGTTTTGGTGGAGCTGCAGCTTTGAGAAAGCTTGTTTAGATATGAAAGGATTTCACAGGCTGAGGAATTTGTGGGAGCTTTTTTTTGAGCTTTTGTGAGAGTTTGTTTTCAGCTTTGTACTACTTGCCTGGCCAACTAAAGCAAAAAGTGTGTTTATTGTTTTTGTAGAAGTATGGAAAAAGCAAAATGATAAAGGCGTCATTGTTCAATAAGTAGTTCAATTTGGACCACAAAACCCATCATAAGTAACACGGGTATATTTGTAGCAATAGCCAACAATACATTGTATGGGTCAAAATTATCAATTTTTCTTTTATGCCAAAAATCATTAGGATATAAGGTAAAGATCAGGTTCCATGAGAATATTTTCCTAAAGTAAATATATCAAAAGTAATTTTTGATTAACAATATGCATTGCTAAGAACTTCATTTGGACAACTTTAAAGGCGACTTTCTCAATATTTTGATTTTTCTGCACCTTCAGATTCCAGATTTTCAAATAGTTGTATCTCGGCCAAATATTGTCCTATCCTAAAAAAAAGAATATACATCAATGGAAAGCTTATTTTTTCATCTTTCAGATGATGTATAAATCTCAATTTCCAAGGTCACATATTAATCAAAATAAATGGTCAGAAACCTCTCAGATTTCATCAAAAATATCTTAATTTGTGTTCTGAAGATGAATGAAGGCCTTACGGGTTTGGAATGACACGAGGGTGAGTAATTAATGATAGAAATTTTTATTTTTAGGTGAACTATCCCGTTAACCCTGTAACAATCAATAAGAGCACCACTATTTGCTCTGAGGTAAATTAACGTTACTAATTTACAGTCTTTCTTGTAACGCAATTTTCCGTATTGATTCAGGTCATTGTAGTACAATAGTAACATAAGATTTCACAATACAACAGTAAATGTGTCCTTTTCACTTACACTGATGTTATCAGTTGTAATCATGATCTAATGAGGGTTTTCTTTTAAGCTGACAGTGAGAAGTAATGTCTCAATTCTGATTATCAGGGCTCTTAAGCTTCTTTACAGAATAAATGGCAGAAAAAAGGTCTCGCAATGTCATAGTTCCTAAATTCTGTCCTAAACTGACCACTTTATGAGCCCATCTTACTGCAAATCCACAGAAATTTCCAGTTTACAGGTGCTTCACAATGCCATAGAAGAACCTTTTTTGTTTAAATGGTTCCATTAACATCTGAAGAACCTTTTTGTTTCACAAAAGATTCTTTGTGGTGAAAGAGGTTTTTCAGAATATAAAAAGCTAAGCAAAAGATGGTTCTTTGACTGAATGGTTCTTTGTGGAACCAAAAATGGTTCTTCTATGGCATCGCTGTGAAGAACCTTTTAAAAAACCTTTATTTTTAAGAGTGTATTCCTATGGGATTTTCTATAAAGTTAGCTGCAGTAATAAGGATGGGCAGAGTTTAACAAAGGATCAGTCTGATTTTTGGAATTTTAACTATTCATTTTAGAAAAAGGTTAACAAGTCCTGACACTATTCTGATGAATGTGGACATTTGTAAGGCTTAGAAACTGGTGCAGGGGTGTGTCTGATGTCTCCACTTTTTCACTCAGCTTGTTGAGAGGAGGTGATGGATAGGCTTCTAATGGACCCCCTCAATCACAAGCTACTTAAGCAGGCTGATCAGTAACAGAGAGCAAAGAGGCCAACCCCGACCCCCTTTCAACAGAGCCACAGGGAGGTTCAGCGATCTTCCGTGCTAGTGATTAGCCCTGTAACAGTCCTTACGCTGCAAGCTTTCGCTCATTTACCAGGCATCTGAGAAATCTATAGTCCAAACTCGCCGTGAAAGAGTCTCGAATTGTCAGCCAGAACTTTAAAAGGCTCCAAATCTTTTGTCCCAGTGTGACGCGGTAGCTTGGTGCGAAACCTCTTTTGTTTTGCTAATGTTATTAATGGGCTCACTTAAGTGTAAAAGCAAAGCGGATTCAACTCGGTGGGGAAAAAGAAAGGGTGGTTTTCTTTTCTAAATTCAGTTTATATTGCACAAAGGTGTTTGTGCTATGGGCATGTCAGTGTGAAGGTGTGAAGTGTACTTGTTTGTCAGTGGAAGCTTCCTCAGAGTGATTTTTATAAAACACACCAGAGTTTAAAGTGGGACGAACTCATTAGCCATGTTCCTTAGAGCCAAGCAAAGAATTCACAAATATTAGTAGAAGGTGGGGTCTCTCCTCTCAAAAAAAAAAAAAAAACCTCTTCGGCTCTCCCTTTTGTCTCTGTCTCTCCCCGTGATTCAGTGTATCCTGTTAACAAGTGCCAGCTTCATCGAATACCCATAACACAAGTCAGTGTGTGTGTTTTCACACCAATTAACAGCCCTCTTTTGGTGCCTGCTGAGGTGATGATGGCCTGTCTCTGGCCAGCCGCATGGTGTTTGTGTGTATTTGGAATTTTTTTTTAGCAGCGCTGAGAGAAAGCTCAACCTTTTTTCCATGTTCATTAGTTAGCAGTATAATTAGTAGCCGTAGAACCTTGTCGGTCTGATAGAGAGGAAGCCAACAGGTCCAATGAACGTGTGGGAATTTCTACAGAGTTCTCTCAGTCTTCGCAAATCTACCATTGGCTGACTTGCTCTCTGTCAAATTAACGGCCTACTTTGTGCCGTTCACAATCTGCCCCTTAAGAGGTAAAAACTCCTCCATTGGCTGGGAGTTGAGTGGTCATTAATATCAGGCTGGTCCTCATTGGCACAAATGGCAGTGTTGGAGAAAAATGATTCTGTCCAGCCCTCTTCCTTTCTTTCCCTCGCTCCCTCACACTATCTTTCTTTTGGCTCTCCGAGCCAAACTAGCATCCCCTCCTCTCTTGCACTCTCAATCTAGATAATTCAATCTGTCCAATATCAAATAATCGCCTCCATTTTTTCGGCCCATTTTAACCTTATCACTGGCGCTGCCTCCTCAGGGGACCGACTCTTGTTTCACCTTGTTAAGAGAGAGAAAGAGAGAGAGGGAGCCCAAGAGCGATAACCTGGGATCGGGGTGAAACGAGGCGGGTGACGAATAGTTCTCCAAGGAGCGGGGAGTGAAGACTGTTTGTTGTTCTCACAATGTGAACGAGCGGGCAAACAGGCTAAGGAGTTTTTTGTCTGAAAAAGAAAAGGTGGATACTAGGAGCAAGGGTCACACACACAAAAAAAGTAGTGTAAAGTGCAAAGCATGAGAAACGTGCTGTACGGGATTGTAAACACTGGAGCCCCTCTGCGTCCCATAGTCCTTTTTAACACTCTCTCCTGGCACTTAATTAAAATCCAATAAGGTTCTCGCCTGGTGGCCATTGTTCCCAACCTTTGTTTACCTTCTCTAGGAGCATCGCTAGCAGCTTAATCTTGCAAGAAAGTGGGGTCGATAGGTCAAGACCGGACTCTAGTCGCCACCCTCTGCGAGAGAGGGTGGGGGGAACTCTTTTTCGCTCATCTTTCTCTTCTTTGTGTTGTGTCTCTCTCTTTCCTTTTCTTTTCCTCATTTCCCCTGGAACCTAATCCGTAAGCTTGATTGTTCTAAGCTGATTTCAAGCTTGCCCCTGGGAGGAGATGGGCTTTTGGAGTTGGTTTTAATTAAGATTTAAAGGAAGCCTCCCTCAAGAAGGAAGATTGAGTGGTTTCTCCGGATGGAGGGATGAGAGTGGACAAGAGGAGGTGGAACAGATTGCCCAGCAAAAAAGAAAAAAAGAAAACAGTGAGGGAAGTTATTCATCAGGGAAGACAGAGATTTGATGAAAATACTATTTTATGTCTGTTGAATTACAATAGGTTATGTGGAGGATGCATTCATTCACACCTGCCGATTCGAATCTGTTTTTTTCTTCACCTTCATCTCTCTTGGGGTAACACCCTTTCTTTATCTCCCTTATTCACTCTCAAAGAACTGCTGGAGTGGAAAAGCTAAATGGTAATGTCCATTTTTTTTTTTTTAAATCTGAATCTATAGAGATTGATTTGGGCTTCCTAAGATCCAAACCCATATCCTGTAAAGACGTCACTGGAACACTGCCGAGCTGCAGGCAAGCAATCTCCAGATTATCTAGATGTTGTAATGATCGATAGCGACACCTTATGTACCCTTTCTCAACTGAAATGGTGCTGAGGCTGGAGCCAGGGCTCGGGGAATCTGTGAAACTCTCTTATAGTTTCTGAAATGAATTGAAAATGGATTTTTACATTTAGCATTAATTTGATTCAAATTGAGGGACAAAGACAGATACTTATAGAATGTATAATTATATAGTAAGATTATAAGTGACCCTGGACCACAAAACCAGTCATAAGGGTCAATTTTTTAAATTATACATCTAAACAAATACGCTTTCCAAAAAATTAAGTTTTGAAAGGTAGGAAATTTACAAAATATCTTCATGGAACATGATCTTCACCTTCATAATCGATAACTTTGACCCTTACAATGTATTTTTTGGCTATTGCTACAAATATACCCATGCTACTTAGGACTGGTATTGTGGTCCAGGGTCACCTATATAACATTTAATCCAGAGTAGCTACACAGCCTTAAAATGATTAAATATGAAGTGTTTGGTTTGAGTTTTTTTCTCTATGGTGGAGACTGGGCTCTGGCATCAACACTGTTTCGGCTGAACATGAGTAATGAATTAAAAGCACATGCCTCACTTGTTTACCAGCCTCTGAAGTAGCCCAGAAACTGAGCCTTACCTGCTAATAAAGCTTTGTTTATGCAATCTTTAAAGCGGTCATGGCGTCTGGTGCTTAAATCATGATTTGGATCCGTCGGTGTCCTGGTCGTGACCGTACAGGGAATTAGATTCCTACAGAGTGGCAAGTCTGTATGCATGCATGTGTGTGTGTGTGGCTTTGTTCATCTCTTTCTGCCTTTCTCTGCTCTTGCCTATCTTTCGTCCTCTCTCGCACACTCTTTCTTCTCTTTCTCTCCCTCTGTCTCTCCGGATAATGGGCTTGTACACAGGTGGCCATGTCCCTTCGATGGACACCCCCAGACGTCCTTGTTAGACACTTAATTAAAAGCCTTATCACAGGAAAACACGCTGAGACATTCCAATATGGGCCTGGGCATCAGAGATACTGCCACGACCAGACAGCGTCCATCTATTACTGCTGTCTGCTTAACTGTCCAGCCAAACAGAGTGTGTGTGTTAAAGCATAAAAGAATAAAGAGTTTGCATGCAAAATAAGAAACTGTGCGAGTTGCTTGAGAGTGACTTGGTGCTAACATCTATTTTTGGACATTTGTTTGAAACAGGAAATTGCTAAATGAAGGTGTAAATAGGACTCAGAAACATTTTGAGGTTTGTCTTTTAAAGAATATAACTGACTGATGACCTATCCGCATCTTATTTGTTATTACCAAGTGTAAACAGCAACGCGTCTCAGACTCATCTTGCCTAAGACTGATCTTAAAGTAGAAGTTCACTTCCAGGACAAAAAATTACAGATACTTACCCTCTTTGTCATCGAAGATGTTCATGTCTTTCTTTCTTCAGTCCCAAAGAAATTATGTTTCTTGAGGAAAACATTCCAGGATTTTTCTCTATATAGTGGACTTTTGTGGTGCCCGCGAGTTTGACCTTCCAAAATGCAGTTTAAATGCAGCTTCAAATGGCTCTAAAAATTACAATTTATATACTTTTTAACCTCAAATGCTCATCTTGTGTAGTTCTGCAATGTGCATGTGTCGATGTATTGACGTGTAATCTGGGTCAATACAGTCGGGTTATGTCGAAAAACTCCCATCTCATTTTATCCTCAAACTTTAAAATCGCCCCACGTCACTGCAGAAGTACCGACCCAGTGTTTACAAAGGGAATGTGCAAAGAAGATCAAACGTCCTTTGCAAAAAAAGGTAAAACACCAATATAGGACGATTTTGAAGTTGGAGGTGAAAATGAGATGGGAGTTTTTCGACATACCCCAACTGTATTGACCCGGATTACACAGAGTACGCATGCACATCACAGAGCTAGACAAGATGAGCATTTGAGGTTAAAAAGTATATAAATTGTACATTTGTTTAGAAAATAAGCGATTGTTTCACTAGATAAGACCCTACTTCCTCGGCTGGGATCATTTAGAGCGCTTTGAAACTTGCATTTAAACTGCATTTTGGAAGTTTAAACTTGCGGGGACCATAGAAGTCCACTATATGGAGATAATTCCTGAAATGTTTTCCTCAAAAAAAATAATTTCTTAACGACTGAAGAAAGACAGACATGAACATCTTAGATGACAAGGGGGTGAGTAAATTATCTGTAAATTTTTGTTCTGGAAGTGAACTTTAATACCAGACGTAAACAGGGCTTAAGGCTAGTAATAAGTAGGTTTTTTAACCTACCTTCAACAATGACTGATGCAATACATGTGGGTCGGTGATTAGCAGGAGAATTTGTGACAACATCCACATCTGTCCTTCCATGCATTCCTTCCCGCCCATCTCTATCGGTGCTCCTCCCATGGTCAGTTAACTTTTGGAGCTGATGACAGGAGGGAAAAAATCCCTAACGAAAGGAAGACAAACAATGAAGTGTTTAAGTTCATCACGCCACTAGCTGAGTTAGGCACACTAGGTGTTAAAGAAGAGCGGGGAGGTCAAGTGTCCCTCCCACTGCATTCTTCAGCAGCGCTAAGCAGGGACCAGCACACAGGGACCATATGTCCCAAACTCTAGTCAATGATTCTCCCCGAATGGAAGGACAAAGCCCTTTTCACTCAAATGGGAGCGGGGAAATCTGCAATTCCACACTGGCAGCATAGCACCAGTCAACGAGAAGATAGTGAAAAGGAGGAGGACAGGGAAAGAGGGAGAAAGAGAGAGCATGAGAGGGACTTGGCATTTTCCATCACATTAACTAGGAACAATCCTGCCAAACAGCCTTGAGGCTCCTTCTCTTTTTTCCCGACTTCTTCTGTAGGTTGCCCGGTTCCAAAGCCCCCAGGAGACTCTCTTCAAAAGCTCAGTGTCCATTTCTCTTGCTCAGATGCTCGGCTAATAATGCCACAGCCAAAGCATAGAGATCTATATCTCTGGCTATCACAAAGCAAGCTCTCTTATGTTTAAGCTGGCTCTTGTGCACTGGGGAGTTGAAGGTTTACAGGGGCACATCACATTTTTTAAAAGGCCACAACAGACCTATCCAATCATAAAATAACAGTCAGGTGGCACATCCTGGTGTGAAGGTGCGCTCCGACGGGGGGTAGTCTTAGCCAAAGAAAGAAGGGGGAGAGATAAAGAAAGCTTAGCAAAGACATGGAGAGGCCAGAGCACCACTGTAAAGTGCACGGGGTTCCTGGGGGAGAAATAGATCAGGCATGTATTCTGGCGCTGCAGCGATTAATATCAGCGGAGGAAAAAAGGTCAAACTTGACTGGAAAACGCTACAGTATATCATTGTTACTGGCACGGCCCACATTTCATACATCACGCCATGCTGTGCTGCCTCGACTCTCCCGTCGCTGGTCTCGCAGCCACAGCCCACGCCAAGTATTATCAAAGATTGATAGAGTGTCCTAGTTAAGTGGGGAGGGTGTAGGAAGTTGGAAGGAGGGATGAAGTGGGGAAGGAAGATTTGCCACCTCTGCGCTTCAGGGTTACAACTTGTTGTCGAGTTGTAACACGATGGCACCAATCAGCGAAAAAACGAATGAGACTGTGTCACATTTCTGGCTAGGACCAACATTAAGAATGTCACTTTTTGGCTTGTTGTCTGGATAACACAGTTACGCTCATGACAATTTGCGCGGCTCCCGTAACAACACTACATTTGAAATCTTTCCTCATCCTCCCTTTTCTCTTGTTCAGAGTGCTTGCTTAATAATTAATTGATTTATTAGTTCTCTCATTAATCATTCATTCATTAATCAGGGCCAGATTTTTCCAGAGGAAGTGGTTCAATCCGTAAAGACAAAAAAAAAAAAAAAAATCCTGACTTCACATTTCAGCCTAATTACGCTTCTTTGCTAATCACCACCAAAGAAATGGAGTTTCAGGAAATTACTTTTTTTNATTTTTCCAGAGGAAGTGGTTCAATCCGTAAAGACAAAAAAAAAAAAAAAATCCTGACTTCACATTTCAGCCTAATTACGCTTCTTTGCTAATCACCACCAAAGAAATGGAGTTTCAGGAAATTACTTTTTTTTTCCTCCCCTTCCTCCCTCCCTTTTTTGCGCTAAGCAAGCCAGGATGTATTGAGGTCGGCAGGTAAGATTTTTCAATCCTTTTTCTATCCTCTTTCGCCACCTGTTATTTTGTGTTCTGGAGGGTTTTAGTCATCAGTCATGTTAAAAGAACACTTTGAGCCCAGGCTAATCTGATGAACAAGAAAGTTCGGTCTTTAATTAAACTACCCAACCCCCTACCACCTTAACTTGATAGAGGAAGGAAATGCAAACTGCGGTGACTGAGAAAACCACAGACATCGATTAATCACGGCGGTTTTGAAGGCCGTCCGCGAGCGCGGGTCAGGCCTTTCACCGGCGAAGAGGCGGCTCATTGTTTCAGCCGATGCCACCCTCCCTAGAGAGATGAAGGAGCTGTTTGTTTAATTGTATACTGTTACGTGATGCGTTTAGAAGTCACCACCGCATAGGTGTCGCAAGAAAGAATGCAAAACAGGCAGAATGAAGCTAAAGGGAAACTGTAATAGAACAAAAATTAAATCTCTCGCACATCAAACAAACTGGTGGTCTTCAAAAACAACACTCAGCCATGGCCAGTCTCTCTTGTGAGGATAAAGGAAAAAACATCAAATTAGAGAAAGCTTCAATGGAACTGCCAGCGCCACATTAACCTCCAAGCGGTAAAAAAGCACACACGTTGAACAACCCTAACAAGGTATTCATTGAACCCATCTCTCTTTATTTTCCAACACACATGCTGCCATGCACACACAGACTTCAATGGTTACAGCTATTTTCCCTTTCTTCTCTGCATTTAGACCAATAAAGTGCATGGCCCTCTTTGCTCTAATGAGATGCATACATTTACAACATCACTTCCTCATTAAAAAATAATAATAATAAAGACAGTATGAGCAGAAAAAAAAACGTATTAATTATGGAACGCACTTCCTCCTATCACAGAGAGCCACAGGGGCCTCCACTGGGCTCAATTAGGAAGTGTAGGCCACAAATCCCCAGACTAAATTAATTGACACCCCAGGGCATTGAGCCTAGCATCCCAATAGCTCAGAATAAGTGCTAGATTTCTTTGTTTTCATTTCATTTGCTTTTTGAAAGCGAGTGCAGGGCCGAGAGATCAACAAAGGCGAATAAGGGGGGGTGCGTTTAAATGTGATCTTTTCATTGACTTTATGGATTTTTAATCATCTTGCCATATTTACAGTGTGGCTTTTTCTCAGTGTTGTTTACCCCGACTTCATAGCCAAAGGAATGAAACGAGAGTGCATATAAAAGCACTCTTATTTATTTATTAATTTGTCTTTACTGTCTTCCTCACAGTGAATGAGGCCCATCAGAGGCGGAGCGACTGTCGATGTTTCCATCATTGTGAGGGCGTTGGTGCATACAGCAACCCACACATTTATGCAAAGAGCGCGCAGCGCTAATGATTTAAAAGCATACTAGATCTTAGATCATACTGTACACTAAGCAACACAGAGCAAGCAAGAGAGAGATAAAGAGAGATCGGTGCATGCTGTAGAAGAGAGAGAGAGAGAATTAGAGAACGGCGGCACGGAAAGTAGATAAAGCAGAGTGAGAGAAGGGAGAGCAGCAGCAATAACCGTCTCCAGAAAATACCAGGAGACCTGCAGGAATGAAATGACAAGACTGGCTCAATCAACATCTTGTCAAGACAGTTGGCTGATGTGTAGAGACAATCTCATCCTCCCCCTCTTCCTTCCCTCTCTAGTTTTTTTTCTTCCCAGCCTCTTTGTGTTCCTAGCGGAGAGCTTTCCGTCTGCGAGTAGAGGAGTTCTTAGACTCTGAAGTGGGAGAGTGAGAATGGGAACGCTGGAATAATGACACTTGGAAAAGTTCTGACGCTCACCAGAGACGCGGCACAGCAGAGAGGAGTGCGTGACAGACACAGCCTGTGCTGCAAGCAGAGGACCCAAGCGCCACACACACATACATAGATGCAGATTTCGGTGGCATTCTCATTTCGGGATTTATCTATCGCCCTTATTTGACCTGGCGGGGTTGATCTGATGATGTGGTCATTGTTAGCCGCTGTTGTAAGGTCAAGATAAATGTTTTTTTCTTGCAAATTTTGGTGTCATAATGGTAGGACGTTGCATGGTTGCTAACGTGGTCTTGGTGGTTGCTAGGGTATTTTGGGTGGTTGGTCTGGATGGTCTCTAGAGATTCATGTCTCAGGATGGCTCAGGTCCCTCCTTGCAAGTAGAACTTGTAATTCTGATCACTTAGAAAAGCAACAGCACAACACTCTTCAACAAGCCACATGATTTGAGGGTTACACATCGCTTTGAATAAAATCATCTGCAAAATGAACAAATGTAAATATAAATCATTCATGTCCATAGTCACTTTAATACTTAAATGGAACCCCAGGTATTAATACTTGTATGGCTTAATAGAACATAAATGATATATCTTACTGAAATATGTAGTAGAAAACACATGAGAGACTTATGTTATTTAAAAAGCCACATCGTTTTATAGAAATTTTGGACTATGGGGGGGTGCCATTATTTTGACGTGGTTGCGCTCTGTGAGCTACTGGTGCTACCTGTTGCTATGTTTTACCGCAACGCAACTCGAAATATATAACTATGAAAATAAAACACTGATATGATGACCGCAGCTACTGAAAGAGGCTTAAACTAAATGCTGTACCATCATTTTTTTTTTCCACAATGAGTCTAAACGCCCTGGATATTGCATGAAATCCATGATGAGAAACTCCTTCAGTGGCCACAACATCATTAAAAGTGTCAGCATGTTCAAATCCTGCCAGGATGGCATCTAGCGTTTCTTGTCTCTGCCATTTGTAAGCTCTTTCAGTAGCTGTGGTCTACTAAAAGCCTCAAAGGCAACAGGGCTGAAGTGGAGAGAATAAAGACGCAAGCCTTTAAGAAGTTCCACCAACAATTCCAACCAAAAGCTGCACAATGTGGCACCGTATCAGTATTTTATTTTCCGAGTTGTGTTGCGGTAAAAATAGCAACAGGTAGCACCACTACCTCACAGAGTACAGCCATTTCACCTCATCGAAATATTTGGTGCCCCCCCTCCCCACCAAGTTCAAAAATATGTATGTGGATTTCTTACAATAGCGTAAATCTTTCATGGGTTTTCTACTACATATTTCAGTAACAGACATCATTTATGTTATTTTAAGCCACACAAGTCTTAATACCCAGGGTTCGCTTTAAGGTTAGTGGCTTGTTCAAATCCCTAACCCTAACTATGAGAAACATTAATAGTAATGTTTGCCTTAGCAAACACCACTAACTAAAGAATAAGACAGAGTGAGAAATAACTGCAGGGTTAGATGCTTGATTAAAGATTTCCTTCATTCCCTCTCAAAAGCATGGGCATGTTTGAGCCCTCTATCTGTCAGAAGCCTGTTCTTCCCTTCTCCACCCCTGCTGGAAGCTCTTATGCCCTATTCTCTGTTTTTTCTTGCTGCCGCGGACCCCCCATCATCCCCGTTTCACTCTCTCTGTCGACAGGCTGACTTGAACCCCTGCAATTTTCATGCCGATAAATAGAGAAAGGACAGGGATAGGGAGGGTGCGAGCGAGGGACAGGGCGTCTGGAATGCGGAGAGAAGAGCAGAAACAGGCATGGAGAAGGCAAATCAACAATTTGTCACACCTTATGTAACTGTGAAAAGGGCCCTGCTCAGCATTGATGCCGGGGATCAGGCCAGGCTGACAGGAGAAAAGAGAGGGATGGGGAAAGAAAAAGTGGGGGTTTACTAAAGGGATTGGAGGGGCTAGAAGAAGAGAGGGAAGGACAGAGGAAGAAGGTGTGATGGATGGATCGTTCTGAAAAGGGTCTCGCACCGTGCCAGGATGCTTACAATAGGCTGCCGACTGAATAAGAGGCTAGGAGGATTAAACCCCTGCAAACAGCTCTTAAAAAGCTGTTAGGCTGCAATTTAGACACAAAACAACACTGAAAGTGAGAAAGAAAGGGGGAGAAAGATGCGACTGGAATGTGAGGCAGGAGATAAGGTGCAGAAGATGAGACCGGGCGAACGGGAAAAGCAGGAACGAGGGAGAGAAGAAAGAAATGAAATGTGGCAGCTTCTGAAACGGCAGAAGCAAATACCAGTGGCCCTCGGCTCAGTTTGTTTGGACATTAGGTAGAGGAGACGGCTATGTTTACAAGGGAGACCTAGTGAATTTTACCAGGACTTTGGTATAACACATCTTCACATGTGCTTAAACTATTTCACACACAAACACACACACACTCGCCCTCCACAATGAGAGCGAAACAATAGAGTCTACCCACACCAAACAAAAGGATAATTCCATGGCGCAGAATGGAGCTCAGCTCTTTCCAGCTTGGGTTTAGTGGCCTTATCTGAAGCAGGCACAATGGATCGCTTTTAGCCAGCCCTGTTTATTTCCAGCAAGTTACTTTTTCACACTAGTTTTCTCTTTTTCTGTTGCACTCATCCACCCCTTTACCCTTCTTTCTCTCGTATTCCTATCTCTCCTCTAGACGAGTCTTGAGCACAATGCTCAAGGTGCTGTTTGAACTTAATAGAAGAGCAGGCTACGAAAAGGGTGAATTGAACAATTCAGTGATTTGGGCTTTTCTATTATTACAGGACAGGGAATGGCGGAATGAATTTGATTGAGAGGTGACTTTATCTGCATTCCAACGCGTGTCGCCTGCATTTGTTGAAGCGATCGAAACAATGAAACGATGCACAGAATTGTCGAGTCTATCTGTCGACATTGATTTTAGGATATGATCTTGAATCCATGTGAGCTGTATTACCCTCCTTCAACATCTTCACTGTTTATAATCAGAGTTGTCAGAACAAACAGTGAAGAGGTTGAGCGAGGGCTAAATATGGCTTGACATGGGATAAATATTCTGATTTATCTGCAACTGCGCCAGGGGCGAAACCAAGTGCCACACACACAAACATAGACTTTCGCTAATACCATCAAGACTCCCCGCTGTCTCTAGCGATGGTAGACCAGAGAGGGATCATTGCTAACATCTGTTCGTCCGTTCGTCCCAGTGAGGCAGAGTGCATGGCTCTCTCCTCAGACGCATCCTGGGCTCTAAAAACAGCCTGGAGAAAGTAGGGGAGAGTGAGAGAAAAAAGCAAAGCTCTTTAATATGTCATGCTCAAGTCAGGCCCAGCTGCAGCTGCACTTAACGTGTGACAAAAAAAGACAAAGTCACTGTGTCAAAGTAGCAACTAAATGTGAGCCGCAATCCCCACAGCACGCCTGCCCTATTTACGCCACCACATGAACACACACTCCTCTCTGCTTCCATCCAGTGCCGTGAAATGATATTCCATTTTGAAAAAATCCGGATTAAAGTGTATCAGGCCAAGTGTGTTGTGACCTTGTTACTAGGGGAAGGGGGAACACGTAAACACACAGGCACACGCAGATGCCACACACTGTGGAGCAAATCACAACGTAGGTTTTAGAGACGGCTTTCTCTGTCTTATCCCACGCACCTCTTTATTTGTTATGGTACCTTGTAATGACATTGCATGAGCCAGACAGTCTTTTGTCTGACCTGCTCATTATGTTCAATAGTACAATATTTATTATCCCCTTTTATATTTTACATTCATTTTGCTTTACTGATTATGAACTTTTGTTAATGTTAAATCAGTTTTTGTTCTTTCCTTGAGGGCTTTCTACGCAGGAGGGGCTTAGGAAACCTCAAAAGAGTATACCTATAAAAAAAAAAAAATTCTAAATTCTCTCCCACCATTGCTCTTCTTCATCTCAACACCTCCTCCTTTTTATTTGTCCTTTTTTCATCCCTCTCTTCTCTGTCAGGAATGAACTCATGTAATTAAGCCGCTAACATGCCGTTAAAGAATTGGCTAATTCAGCAAGGAGGAATTATTCCAATTTGAAATGACTCATTAACCAGACGTGATATTTTGTTGAGCTTCTCTCGGAGCGAGATTTGGAGAGCGTTGAATCACTCCCGTGGTGTGAACTCGTTTCGCTGTATACGTGGGTTTGTGTGTGTGAATGCCTACATGCATTGCAAGGGAAATAAAGATGCTTTTGGTTTTGCTCATACGGCCTGGTGCGTGCATTGATACGGGTGCGTCACTTGTAAATGGGCCCGAATGCAAGCTGTGAACGTCTTGCGTGAGAGAGAGAGAGTGATTAAAGACATGCACAGAGGCGCAACTCGGTGAGGGGTCTAAAGAGGAACTATCGAATGTACAAAAGCCCTTAAACATCGGCTCATCCTGATGAATTATCACAGCTCGTAAACATTTAGATGCTGGGGCAAGATTCTTTAATTGCAATCGATGTTCATCCAGTACCTGATGCAAAAAGGAGAATCCCAGAAGCACAACACAATTACAGTATCTGTAAAAAGACTCAATATCTCATAAAAGTGGAGCTCCAGGGATGGCAGGACTGTACAAAAAAGAACGATGCTATATAAACATACTGTTAAAGGCTTGGCTTAGAAATACCGCCGCTAATAATGTTGTCAAAAAGAGTTTTGTTTTTGACAGAAGAGTCATATTTAGCTCTTTTGATCTCATGTCCCTTTTAGGAAAAATAAGCTAGGTAGCTCCTTAAAAGAGAGACTAGTTCTGAGTGTTGGTATCCTACTCTCAGTAAGAGTTCCCAAGGGAACGGGACACTCGTGGGATGCAGGGTGATTTGAGGGTAGTAGTAAGTAGTCAGTGCCAAAATTATTTTCATTTACATTTTAAAATGGCTATTTGTCAGTTGTGTTTTAACATACCAATTTGCCTGCCCACTAGAAGGTTCCATTTTCCATTTAATTGCAGTGCCTCCCTCTACACTCTATTTCTTCTCCTGTCTGGCTGTGTTCATCCTCAAGAGAAGAAAAGAGGACTGTCAGCACAAGTGGGAGAAAGAGCAAGTTTGAAAAGACCTGAAATCTGCACTGGCCTTTGCCTCGGAGGGAAAGAAAGCTTATGTTTCTGAGAGAGAACACTGGTGTGGGGTTGTGTAGGAGGTTAGGAGGGTGGATGGTCTTTGCTGCACCCCTTGATGGAGTGGATAATTGAGTCTCGACCAAACTCTGTCAGCCAAGCTCGGAAGCCCCTTTTCAGCTCAAAGAAATGCAGTGAGAATGATGAAGTGAGGGAGAGAGAGTGAGAACAACAGGGAGTGAGAGAGGATGGAGGAGAAAGAAAATCCTGGGCTCCCTCAGGGGGGGAAAAGCCGCTATTGAAAAGCTATTAAACTTGCATTTAGCAGGATTGATTGGAAATGAAGAGGCCTATTAAAACCCAGGGACAAGAGGACAATAGTGTGTTTCTGGCCACCGTATGTTGCCCTCCTTTCACCGTCTTGCTGGCCCCCCTGGGGTGGGGCCCCCTACCCTGTCTGTTTAAACACCCCTGGCCCAAAGAGAGAAGTTTCAGAGGGGTTTAGCACCAGCTGAATAGATTCCTCTTTATCCACCACTGGCACCCTATTCTCCTATTTAACCACACAGAAATAAAAGGGCAAAGAAAGAGGAGGAAAGGCAGAAAAAATGGGGGGACGGTCCGTTTCTTTTTGAAGAACCAGTAACAGCCCTCCCCTTCTAAAACCTCTCTTTTTTTTCCCCTCACTTTCTCTGAAATCTCATGTGAATGGATTAGTTACTTCTGGCTGGTTGCCATCTTTCTACTTTCGAGAGGGCTCATGATGCACCAGATCCAATCATGAAGCTCTTGCAATGGAGAAACACACAAATGTGTGGAAGATGGCCGTGTGTGTACATAAAAGTGATTGGGATAGTGAGAGAGAGAAGGCTGTTTGTTGTTTAGTCTGGGTGCGTTTATCACGATCTTTCAGTAGAACGGAGAGCCTCTATGCAAATTAGTCAGAAAAGACTGAGCAAAAAGTGTTTAAAAAGGAGAAAGATGGCAGCAAAGCCAAAATAGAGGGAAGGCAGTGAGGCGGCAGGTGCCTTTCGCAGCCTGCGACGGATGGCCCTCATGGGACGCTGAAAGCTCCTTTGATTGTTTAACATACAATTTTACTGAAAAATACCACTTCCCCCACCCTGGAAAGTGGTAACAGATTCTCTGGCTCAACGGGACATTGCTTTCCATGTCATTCTACGCAGGTTGCCATATGGGCATAGGAAAGAGTTAAATAAGTCATGACCAGCTGACGCCTAGACCCCTTGCCAAGTGCAGAAAACCAAACTGTTGTAAAATGTGTTATGGACTGTGCAACATAGGAAGATGATGCAACATAAGCCTTTTCTGCATCAATCAGTTAGCGAAATGTCACTCGCCGGTCTTGGTGAAAAAAACTAGCACAGCGTGTGACCAGTCGTGAAACTTCACTTAAAAGAGTGTGTCGAGTAGGCAAAGTGGTTTTAGATCAGTGTGTAAAAGGGTAATATGTTCCTAGAGCCCAGTGCATGGGTATTGCAAGGAAAATTGTGTTTCATTGTGTATCTGGAAGAGTATTACCAGCTGCAGAGAGATGGTGAATGTGAGCTGGAATGGCTCTTGCTGATTCAGCGCTAATATACTATCGCACTAATGTGTTCTGTGCTTTCCCATCTCTCTCCCTGTACAAAATCACTGACCTGAAAGCTGGACTGGTTAGAGCAAAATGACAGATAGGCTTCAGCATTAGGACGGGAGAGCCTTGCTGCAGTTTACCACGGTGATCCAACTAGCTACCGGTCCATTTCAGCGAGCCAGGGTGATACGAAGAAAAGCGGGGCTTCTGCATTTAAAGAAAAACAGAATGAATGCTATGGGCATGCTTTTTAACCAATTTGTTGAAAGCAGGACATGGTAGATTGAAGCCTGTCATTGCATCTGAACAACGCTATGAAGTCTTAAGCCCTTAAGGATGCTTCAGTTTTACAGTGTTTGATGTACATTTCATCATCAGTGGGGTCCACACAAACTGTGCACATAGAGACCTATATATCCACTAGATGGATCCACTGTGCTTATTATACATATTTGCGTTACAATATCAAACAACAACCAAAGTATTAATGTTTTTGTGTATGTGTGTTTTCCTTTTGCAGTGTCTCAAGCAGCCTACTTTTCCCAGCAGCCCCAGGACCAAGTAGTGGTTGCCGGCCAATCAGTAACCTTGCCCTGTGTGATTGTGGGATACCGGGGCATGGTGCAGTGGACCAAAGATGGCTTGGCGCTAGGCGGTGAACGAGACCTACCAGGTAAGAACGGGTTAAAGAGTCATCCCTTGTAACAGTGCTTTTCAACACGAAGTCAGTTTTGAAAATCGAGTTGAAAAGGGGAAAAAATGAAGTCGACGTAATTAATTTTCAAGGTGCTTCTAAATGGTGCACTGGTTTGTAATTAGCTTGAAACCCAGTTTCCTATATGTCAACCAAATTTAGAGCAAGTAGCAAGGCAGAAATGATGCTGTTCCCCCAGGAGGTACACAATGCTTATTGAAGTCCATTTACCAAAGCTTAGTCTTCTTATCTTCATCTTTTACTTTCCAATTAACAACTGGGAGATAAAGCCAATCATAGATTGGCAGGTAAAGGGCAGCATCCCTTCTCTGCAGCGGATGTGTGTTTGAGTAATGTCACTGCCTCACTTCCTCGGCTGTATTGAGTGAAGAAACGGGAAGGCAAACAAACACCGCGGCTAATGCAAACTAGCGTTTAATTTGTCTAATCATCTCAGCCGTCTGCTCGGGCTGAGGTGGAGAATCAATCACCGCTCATGTCACGCATTGACATTTAAAATGATTTCCCCAGCAGCTTTGAAGGCAACAACCTGGACAGTTAAAGCAGTCTCTGTTCGCTGGCTTCATGAGCGAGGCGCCTCATGTAGAATAGGGTCTCAAAACTAGCCCTATTTGTGATGGCAATATGTGTGTCTATATCTCTAACTGTGATTTTTGTGTGGATCAGGTTGGGTACGTTACTCTCTGATGGGAGACCCGCTATCAGGAGAGCACAGCTTGGTGATCGATTCAGCTGAGCTAGGCGATGATGCGGTCTACGAGTGTCAAGCCACGCAGGCTGGGCTGCGATCACACAGAGCCAAACTGACGGTGCTGGGTAAGAACTATGTGTGTGTGTGTGTGTGTGTGTGTGTGATATGAGTGAATGAGTGTGATGGAGAGCGAGAAGAAACCACTGCGATATAATTCTCCTACAACTGATTAAAAGCAGGGGGAATAGAGCATTCCTCATAGTCCCCAATTTCATTAACAGTATTTAAAATACTGCCTCAAATGCGTAACACTGCAAGTTTCCCTGCTCCGCATAAAACACTTCGGAGATCCCACCCCCATGCAATCATAAGTCAAGCCTTCATTAGTTATTCACAATTTTAAATCATGCCACAACAGAACTCGAGCAAAAGCGAGTCGACAGAAACACTGAGGAAAATATCCAACCCCCACCTCACTGCTTCTTCCCTTCTCTCTCTCTATAGCCTACTGACACTTAACACGGTGAAGGGCCAAGGAAATGTGATTGCAGCAGTCACAAATGACTTGCGTGAATGGTTAAAAGTCAAAGTCTGCACAGTTAGCACATTCTACAGTGACTCACGGAATTCATCAACCGCAGGGCTGCTTTTACATTAACGCAATGTGATTGATCTACATATTCTCCGGCATTTAGCGACAGGGGTTGGGGGGGAGGAACACTGAGGAAGGGGGGGGGGGGGTGATCACTGGGGATTTCAGCTCAGTGCTACATTGCTGACACCTGGTGGCCCAACTTGGACACAGCCGTGTTTTATGGTAGCTGAAAAACACAGATTTCCCCCTGCAGCATAAGCATATCAAGAGCTAAAAATATGGGACGTTAAAGAGTTAGCGCTACGAGAGCAAGAAAGGCCAAGTTTGTTACTGCACAATAAAAAGAATTCTGCCTCTAATTGAACAAAGTTGGCACAGCCACACAGAGGCACCAAAGAAAAGTAGGGCTACAACAATAGCCTTTGTGCACGCTGCCGATGTTTGGCGCACAGTTCGAATTCCCAGACTAGAGCATAGCGTTTATGCCAGCTCCTCTGTGCAGGGAATGAGGTGTGTGCGTGCACGTGTATGTGAGCGTTCATGTGTGTACGTGCATGTAGGGGCATGTGGGGAAATCAATGCAGCCGGATGAGACCAAAGCAATCCAACAGAGTCAAAGAAGTCAACGGCAGGAGTGCAGTCGAGGGAATCCACATGGAAATTAGAATCACCTCGCGCACGGATTCCATTAGCGCCTGGGCAAGACCAGCGAAAAGACCTCTGACAATTCTGATACAAAAACAGAAATTGGTTCGGCGAAAAAGAACAGGACAGACGGAAGAGTGTGTACCACAGGAAGATTTTTTTGCGCGTTTCTGCGCATACTGCGAGATGGACACCTTCATCAAAGGTGGCAGACACTATTTGCCCAAGGCTTGCGCGCAGGCATGCAAACAAATGAACAAATCAGTAATTCAGATGAAACGGGCCCGCGGCGGAGTGCCTGTAAATAGACTCATAATGGCAAATCTCAGCCATGTTAAAAGGGCATGAGTACTGTCTTAACCTCTTTTCAGAGAGAGACAATCTCTCTCAATCTCTCTGTCCATTTACCAGCTTGTTCTGTATAGGTCAAACCAGCAGAATTAAATGATTCCGCACTGCAGCAAGGAAGGGTATGGCTTTATGTATGAAGTACATGTACAGAACATGTAATGTATGCTAGGACTAGGCAAACATACACTTATATAAGTTGTGACACAACACTCAACATTGCAGTGTTTATAAACCATGCTGGTTGAACCGACTCTTCATCATCCAAGTAACCCATTATCGCAATGTCTTCAAAGAGTCACTTGTGGGTTCCCATAGTGGTTGGACAACTGCTAATTGGATGGAAATGATATAGACTCCCACATGTTTTCTTTAATTCTTTTTCAGTGCCACCTTCAGATCCCGTAGTTGAAGGAGGACCAGTGGTCCGTCTGAAAGCTCATACTCATCATAACCTGACATGCCGGGCATCTGGAGCCAAACCTGCCGCAGAGATTACCTGGTACCGGGATGGAGAAATAATGCACGATGCCATCTACTCAAAGGTGAGACTTTGGACAGTCTTTATGACAGGCACGAGAGTCACTATGGCTGATTACAACTTATGATATCTATTTTGTCCCTTTACCTGTCCTTCACATTAGCTCCATCACACAGTGCACGCCCAAAGTTGCAAAAACTCTCTTGAATTCAATCTCTGTACGTCTCATCCTCATCACCCTACCGCAAGCTGCCTCCTTTTGTGCCTCTATTTTCTCTCACTCTCGCTGTTGCTCTAATACTCGAGCATAACTGGAGCATGTCAAAGCTCAGACAGGCATAAGCGTTTGATACAGTTTCCGCTGAGAGAGAAAGAGCAAAGGAGGGAGAGAGGGAGTGAGAGAAGAAAAAAGAGAGAGAGAAAGGGAGAGGGTGGGAGAGGAGAGGGGAAATCAGCCACAACAATGCCGAAACACAATGGGAAGTGCAGTAGAGCGTGAACCGGCTGCAACTGCGAAAGTGTCACATTTGTCATGCTCTCTGACCACGCTAAACGACACTAAACGACACGTTTAAGGGGGCAAGAGCCAGCAGTGAATCGAGGGAAGAGGAAGAAAGCGGGAGAGAAAGAAAGACAGATGAAACTCGGAAAGTAGAGGAGGGAAAAATGAACACGGGAGAAGCTTGTTTAAGAGCGAGGTGGAAAACTCGAACCCGTTTTGATTTAAGCTGGAAAAAAACTAGATGGAAAGCCACATGAAGAGACAAAGAACAAAGTCAAAGAATGTGAAAAAGATAGACAGAGGGGGGCAGGTCGGTGAGGGAGAGAAGATGAGCAATAAGAAAAGGACAGTGAGTGGAAGGCTGATGACAGGCGGCGTCGTGACTCGATCTAGCGTAAAAATGCTTTCAGCGCGTCGGAGGTTAAGCGTATGACCTGCCATCGATTCGCCCCCAGGCCCTCCAGGGAACTGTCTTCCCATAATGCTCCTGCCCCAGTACAGCAAAGTGCGCCTCTCCCCCCTCCAATCGCCCCAAACCTAAAACTGCGCCTGATCCTCCATTAAGGCTGTCTTGTAGATTCAGCGGGCAGCAATTCACCTAGACTGTACACCTCTCCCCACTTAGGCGTATCGATTTCTCACACACAATAAATAGATTTTGAAGATGATGTGCGGCAGGAAGAGCTGATAGACAGATCTTTGGGAAAACGTGCTAACGGCAGAATGGTCCCGGCAGCGTCGTAAAACACAGGCGCTCACCTGCCTCGCTAAACTGATGGCGGCTTTAATTCTCTGCAATGCTCAGCCTACGGTGCTGGCACAGACTTGAGCTCAAATGGGATTACGGGCATCATGGGAATTCTTTATTAAATTAGGACTTGCATCAGGAAATATAGGACAATTAGATTAGGATTATCATGTCTGTATGATTTTAACAGTGATAACAAGATGAGAGAAACAGCTGTGTGTATCTGAAGTACACCGACCATTAGGGCGATATAACATTTAACTAGCCGCACTGTCTGTCAAATGTCTCCTCTTATTTGAATCCGAACGGTGTCACACGTAACAGAAATTACGGAGGGTTTTGTCAAGAGCTGCCTTTGACATTATTTTCAGAACATTTCATCGAGGCATTCTATTTTCAGAGAGCTACAGCAATTTGTTCCACCAGCACTGATACTGTCTCAGTTTTTTAACTGGTTTCACACCGTATCACTGTCTTTTCAGACTTTGATGGAGGATGGAAAGAGAGAAACAGCAGTTAGCATGCTACCCATGGTGCCTGAGGATAGCGATTCTGGACGTACCTACACCTGCAGGGTCCTAAACCCTGCCGCCCCTGCAGGTCGCCAAACTTCGGTTACCATCAGTGTTCAGCGTGAGTAGTTTTTGTCTTTACTTTTGATGCAGATTATGTGATGCTTATTTCAGTTACGCAGGTAAAGAGCAAGTTTTTTCTGCATTCTGCAAACTTTAAAATAAAAAAATATGCTTCATTAAAAAAAATAATTTTGTCATATTATAAATACCACAGAGAACAGAATTTCAGAGTAAGATTAGTGATTCAATAAATGTGAGACTTGGTTTAAATATATTTGCATGGCACTCTACAATTGTCTATTTATATGCAAGGTTTTTTATGGTAAAAAAGACGTGTAATTGGACAGGGGAATGGATTTTTAAAAAGGATTGTGACTTAGATTTACACACCTGGAGCTTGGCAGTAAAGTCATTGGGAAGGATTTGTAAAGCCTCTATTGCTGCAGTGAATCTAATCCTGCATGTTTCCTTCCAGATCCTCCGTCTGTGACTCTCTCTGTTCAGCCTCAGACGGTGATGGAGGGAGCAAAAGTGTTGTTCATCTGCTCTGCCTCTGCCAACCCTGAGATCACAGGTTACAGGTAAGCACATCTAATATCACAACAGACTCAATGCATAATCCCAGATTATCCACTCCATCAGATTTAGGTTTGAGAGTAAATCCCAAATTGGATATAAATTACAGATCAAATGCTTTGTGCACAGTTGTTGTTAATAGTAGTTGTTATTGTAAAGGGTGAAACATCACAAAGAATGTACCGGTGAATCTTATTCATGTTCATGTTGCAAACAGATGGTCCAAAGGTGGGGTTCCTATCTCAGAGGCCAATGGTGACAGTCTGGAGGTGACCGTAGACCACTCTTACTTCACAGACCCAGTGTCCTGCGAGGTGTCCAACTCTGTAGGAAGTACTAATGTCAGCACCTTGGTGGATGTACAATGTAAGTACTTTTCTGTTAGCCAAAATAAATCTTTTTTGGTCATCTGCCTCTGTAACGACGCACAAAAATAGTTAAAGCTAAATTTATCATTAAATTCAAAGAAGGAAATGAAAACGTCCTTAATATCAAGAGGATACCCATTAGAGATGTTTGCTGTACTGTAAGTAGCACTGAATAGATAAGTGCTTAATAAATGCCATAAGTTCTGACTCACCGTTTTTTAGTTGTATCCATTTTGGTCTCCATTTAGATTTGGATGTGGAGTGTCTGTTAAATAAGACACATTTTCTTTCAGCACAGAACTAACAGTGTTTAGGTATAACAAGTCTCATAATGTAAACGTGGCACTGCATGAAAAATTTTCATATACAAGTAAGAAGTAAACAATACATATACATACCTCCTACAAGCACTCCTTGGAATGACCTTCATTTTCTACTGGTATTCTAGCATATTTCCCTTAATAAGGCTGGAGATGAGAACATTGTAGTGGGCTTTATTTTTGATTTGTGCACACAAAGACATACTCTAATGAAATGTATTAAAACAATGGGAATGTTTTATTTTTAGTCGGTCCCAGGTTGTTAACAGAACCGAAACCCCAGACGGTGGACATAGGAATGGATGCTGCTTTTACTTGCTCATGGACGGGCAACCCTCCCCTCACTCTGGCTTGGACTAAACAAGGCTCCAGTGTGGTACGGTGACCTCTTCTCTTCTTCCTAAATATGGCACACCATCTGTTCAACAACTGTCGCAGCAATCCTATTTCAATCATTTTATGAGTTCTAGATGTGTATTGATTGTTATTAGGGTATGGAAGGATTGAGTTGGAGTGGGCAATCTTTGGTAACCTCAGTCCAGTTTTTATTTGATCCAGTACACGCACTCCATCTCCATCAAGCAAGTGTATTCACTCAAAAGGTTCATGTCATATCTCATCTACGGCACCAGAATCAACGCCAGATTTCCGCCACCTCCAAAATACCAATTTAACCCCTTTCTGTACAGGAAAGATAAAATGATTTTCTGCTCAGAGCCGGATGGTTAATGAGTGACATTTCTGTTTATGGTGCATTTACAGGAGTCTGGCAAATGGATAAAGTGATTGCTAGCCTAAAATGAAAGTTTAGCTCCAGTAGATGTGTGAAATGCATCAGCCTATTCTGCTGTAAGTGTTTCTCTGCTTCTGCTTAATCAGATTTCATAAAGAGCCTGAGAAAGCAAACAAAAAGCGAGAGAGGAAGGAAAAATAGAGAGAGAGTGAGAGAGTGGGAGGCTAAGGCTGAAAAGCCAGAAGGTTCTGATGAGGCAATCAGTTAATTTTGCCATGACTACATCCCTCCACCCTGCCCTTCCTGAGTATGGGCCGATCTGATCCACAAGTAGAGCGTTTACTTCATCGCCACAAGATATGGATTAATTGGCTAATTCGATGAGTGCCGGCGAATGAAAAATCGAGGCGAGTGCTAAACGGATTAATCACAGTTTGGTGGCGTCAAGAGGGGGGGAAGGAAGGGAAGGCGAAGAGGGTGCTCTAATGATCAATGGCTTCTAACAAGTGACCGTGGCGTGTGTACCAGTGCACCAGAGGCGAAGGAGCACAAGTATCTGCTCACACTCCGGAAAATTCCGCACTGCCATTGTCGTAGGTTTAATTAGAGCAGTGGGTTGACTCAGAGGACCCAGGCTGGAGCGCTTTAGACAGTAATTAAGATTGCTGCAGACGAAATTACAGGCGGAGTCAATGCTTTCCCCTTGGTATTGGTGGCATTGGTCTTTCTCTTGTGTGAGCCACAAGCAACGAAATGGATGACTGGCGCTAATGGTAATAGCCATCTCTGAGGGCCACGGCTTGATCTGTCTGGAACAAAAAACTTACTGTGTCTCTACACAATCTTCCCATCTTCATCCCGTGGAAATATTGACATGCTGAAATGATTTTCATTCCACAACTTGCTAGAAAGATAAGACTTTAACAGGAAGTGAAAAACATCAATATTACAAACACGTATACAGACAGGTACTGTCATACAGACATTTGA
>JAHKKF010512946.1:63748-83748 GCA_019740295.1 Labeo calbasu | reverse complement strand
GACTGTCACTTTATTGCAAATATTACAAAAAAGTAATTTCATTAGGATATTCATTAAACATGCATATTACTTTTATGAGTAATGATATTCACAGCTGGTGTTTAATAGGAAAAAAATAGGCCCCAAAGTCTGATGTATTATTCATGGTGGGTACTACAGCAAGCATCACTATTACTATAGTTCATAATTAGAGTCAAGGATTTGATTGCATTTCTAAATTTATGATTTTCACTTGGTGGATGATAAAACAAGCAAAGTAAAAACGACTGTAGGAGGGACCCAAGTCATATCTAAAGCCATAATAACACAGGCACTCTTTAAAGGGCTTGTCCACCGAAAAATGAATATTCTGTCATCATTTACTCATCATTACAAACCTGTATGACTTTATATTTTATTTTATCCCTATCTAAATAAAACTTGTTTTTATTGTATGGACAAAACCCACCTAACCCACATTATTATTATAAAAAAAAAAAAAAAAAATCAGTGATGGGTTTGGAATGACATACCAGTAAATTAATTTGCAAATGCAAAATTCTGAATCCTTTTTACTGTCATTTTAATACCATTCCTACGGGGAAGATGACAAACAATGTGACAGATTTTTCTTACATCACAGTGTCAGTTTTATCAGTTCAAGAAGGCTTGTCCTTTCACTCTTTCCCCCATTTTACAAGCTCATCACTGATTTTCAACTGAAACATTGACTGAGAGGCCCAAAGCCTGTAATTTCAGTGAGAAAAGAACTCAGGGCAGATTGAACTTTGCGACTTCAGATACAACATTCCCCTCACTCCACCCTACATTTCACCAATGCTTTTATCGTGTTACCACGCCATTTAAGAAAATCAACACTAATTATCTAACTCTTGACAGATCCGAAAGAAGCCTAATTTAGCCTGCCGTGTACTGTAGGCGAACACTATCTCCCTTGGTTACCAACAGTGTGAGTAGACATAAAAATCATCTTGGTTTTAGCTTTTAAACAAGCCATTTTTTCCACTTCAAGGTCTAAACAGTCTCTTTAGTTTCTATAATCAGCATCTCTTCAGATCTAACAAACCACAGAGGCACGGTGATCAAATGGATAGTGCTGTTGAAACCGCAGGATGTTTCAGGTACTTACACATCAGGTTTCATGGCCTCTTCAAGCCCCATCTACCGTCAAGAGACCACAAGACATTTTGAGCAATATCATTTTAAACTTAAGCTTAATTCATACAGACAAAAAAGCAAATTTTGTGAATTTTAATTTGGGGACACTTCATCGCCAATTAGCGAGCTCTGTAATCATTTCCAACAGAATCCATTCCCAAACTACTGCACACCTATTTTTTCTGAAGCTCTGCAGGTAATTCATGCAGGTAAGTGTGTTGGTGAGTTCATCAAAGCATTTCAATGAGAAAGAATTCTCAGTAATAATTACTTTGAAGTAGCTATGCTCTTTTCACCACTGTTTGCAATTATCACAGCTACAGTCACATGAAAGAGTCGCATTAACACTGGTCATTAGAGAAAATCATAGGATGGGTTTGTAAAATGTTTCGTAAACATCAGATAGTACTTGGATGTATTTAAGGGATAGTTCGCCCAAAAATGACAATTGTGTCATTAATCATACCTTCATCTTCAGAACACAAATTAAGATATTTTTGATCAAATCCAAGAGCTTTCTGACCCTGCATAGACAGCAACGGTACTACCACATTAAAGGCCCAGAAAGACAGTAAGGACATCGTTAAAATGGTCCATGTGACATCAGCGGTTCAACTGCAATTTTATAAAGTTACGAGAACACTTTTTGGCGCAAAGAAAACAAAAATTACAGCTTTATTCAACAATTTCTTCTCTTCCGTGTCAGTCTTCAACACGTTTAAATGTTGAATAAAGTCATTATTTTTGTTTTCTTTGCACACAAAGTGTATTCCCATAGCTTCATAAAATTATGGTTGAACCACTGATGTCACATCATCACAGAACGATGACCTTACTACCTTTCTGGGCCTTGAAAGTGTCAGTTGCATTGCTGTCTATGCAGGGTCAGAAAACTCTTGGATTTCATTAAAGAGCAGGTCATATGGGTTTTCGAAAAATATATTTTTTGCACTTTGTAACGTAGATATCCTTCAGTGTACACAGTCTGCAAAGTTGTTAATCAAAAAAGTGCATTATACATAAAGATATTGTCTCTCAAAAGAAAGAGTCGACTCAGAATCGCCTTAAGAATCTTCTGCCTGTTACCAATCTACGTCACTGAGTAACACATTAGCATAATCCCCGCCTGTCCGCGAAATACACAAAGTCTGACCTGCCCACACTGACCCGCTAGTTAGTGTGTTTACATCATGTCGAGAAGACACTGAGTTCTGCGCTGTGAAAGCAAGTTTGGTTTTTTTTCAGTGCCGAAAGATGTTGATGTGAAGAATCTGTGGTTACATTTTTTTTCCCACAATATCACAGCAATAAAATTCAAACCTTTTGTTGTGCACTCGTCATTTTACAGAGGACTGCTTCTCTAATCTTGGCTTTTATCTTCTTTGGCTTCTGATCTTTGTTATTTGGACTAACAAGCGTCTCTGAACCACAACCTGTAAGTACAATTGCTACGTTTTGTGTAGATTTTCAATTGAGTGCTCAAAATATCAGTTTTTTTTTGTGCTAATATGTGATGTAAAACTAGTGTAGCTGTAGGTTTCCAGGTAAACCATGATATTACTGTCTTCCCTGGTGAAAAACAACAGCATATGCTGGTAGGAAGGTTTTGATGCTGGTTTAAGCTGGTCCTTAGCTGATTTCTGCTGGTCCTTTGCTGGTTTATGCTGGTCTTTGACCAGCAACATGACAAGCATAAACCATTAAAGGACCAGCATAAACCAGCAAAGGATCAGCTTGGACCAGCTAAGGACCAGCTTAAACCAGCATCCAAACATACCTACCAGCATATGCTGTTTTTTTCACCAGGGTGATGAAATAGTTCTGATAATTCTCTGTGAACCCACTATTTACTAAGAATGTGTGGATTAATGCAGACTGTCGTTCTAATTACTTTGTTTCATAATACAGAATGTAACTAAGACATATTTTGGTTTACAAACTGCATTGTTTCATCAGTTAGTCACGTTAGCGCTCGGCTAACGTATCCACCATTATTGTTTTGTTAAGTGTTTACAGTTTAGCAGTTTAGCTGTGGGCACAATTTGCTTGCTTAAGTGTTAAACAAAATGTTTTATATTTTAAGAATGGATTGGAGCACTATATTATTGTTTTATGTAAAGGTGCGTGCTCAGGGTTGCCAGGTTTTCACAACAAAACTAGCCCAATCACATTTCGAGGGGGTCCCCCGTTAAAAATTGCGTTCTGGGGTGTAAAATACACCCTTTTTGTCGGGGTTGCCTTCCAGGGGTTAAATATGACGTTATTCGGGTTGCTTCAACCCACAACATCAAAAACAAGCGCAAATTTGGCAACACAGATGGTAGCGCTCACTAACTTGCTTAAGTACTCCTCTTTGTACCAATCACAACAGGCTTGACCAGCTGACCAATCAAAGCAGAGTAGGCTTATGGAAGTGAGGGGTTTACAGACATTACGCTCAAAACTGATAAGAACAAACTGTTTTGTAATCACTCACAAATTACTGTATGTACAAATGTATATTCTGAGAAAATTAAATGTGTTTTGGACTTTAGATGTATTTAAACTTGTTGTAGGGGACTCAAAGACAAAATTAGATACTTATCCCATATGACCTGATCTTTAAAAATATCTTAATTTGTGTTCCAAAGATAAACAAAAGTCTTACGGGTTTGGAACGACATGAGGGAATTGGCAATGACAGAATTTTCGTTTTTGGGTGAACTGTCCCTTTAACATCTAAAGTTTCCAGGAAGGAAGACGTGTTTTTTGGTGTTTGCCATATGATGCCGTCTGTACACTTCAAAACGTTTTTTTCTCCAGCTTTCTAAAGCTGGCATCTAAAGACAACTTCAAAAAAGGTGTTGATTTAAATTATTCGGCTTACATCAAAAATGCCTTCTGATGTATTTGTTACATAATGGATATGAAAGCACTCATTCATTTGAACAATTTCTTTGATACTCTAAGAATGTGTATAAGATTAATCCTGTGTAGTCTATTAGGACAAAAGTTTGGCATGAGAATTACATTCTCCGATAAAAGATTACTGGTGAACGTATGCACATATGTTGGTGATGTGACACTCGGGTGACATCACCCTTCCTCCTAGCATATTTTCTCACCAATCATTATGTCATAACAGTCAGAAGAATGTAGAAAGCACTGAATCACCTCATCCATCAGCATACTGCACTTATGGCGCTTGGCTGCACAAGTCCCATAGATATTCCAACAGTCTGCTAGCCTCATCATGAACAGCATGATTGAATTCAGTGGAGTGCATGTGGAGATGCTGATGAATAAGTTTAGGAAAGACTGGAAGCCAGGGTTTAGCATTAATGGGGTGGATAGATTTTCCTTTGGCACTGGCTTTGAGATTGAAACGAGATTCACTGGAGTTGTAGCTGGCGGTATTATTGTTGCCTGGGGTACTGATGTTTTTGTCCTCTCCAAACAATCGTTACAGAAGAAACTCTACAGGGTGACACATTTTTAAAGAGATATACTGTAGGTACAGTTCTGTAAATTGGACCATTCTGGCAGCTGCCATCTCACCTATGGAGAGGAAAAACACAACACAGAGATAAAAATATTATGAGGGATGTGCACTTTTTGCAGCGCTGTGTTAATAAAGATTGACCCAGATGGTATATACTTGCTGGGAGTGGTTGCTAAGTGACCATAATGACCATAATTTATACACCTATTTTAAGGAACAATTTATTTTTATTTTTGTCCTTCCACTCCTTCAATGCTGCTTTTCATCTAAGACATTAAGCCTAACAAAGATAAGTTCAACGGCCAAGACAATGATAAAAAACACATTATCTAGTTACGTTACAAAAGATTTTTTATTTCAGATTTAATTTCTTATTCATGAAAGATACCTAAACGAAAAAATGTTTCAGAGGTTAAACAAAAATATTAAGCAGCATAAACGTTTTCAAATTTGAGCATAAGAAATGTTTCTTGAGCACCAAATCAGCATATAAGAATGATTTCTGAAGGATCGTGTGGCACTAAAGACTTGAGTAACGGCAGTTGAAATTTCAGCTTTACCATCGCAGGAATTAATTACTTTTTAAATAAATTAAACTAGAAAACAGTTTTAAATTGAAATAATATTTCAATATTACCATTTTTTATTTAAAAATAAAGACTTCTAAAAAAGAACTCTATTAAAAGTCTATTAAAATATATAAATAAAATTCAGAAGTAAAATGTAGAATTATCACACTACTCAAATATGCATAATCAAAAACAAAACATGTATCTTTTAGTCAGTGTTGCCAAATCTGTGTTTTTTCAGCAGATTTTGGCTATTCAATACTGTTGCCGAGGGTTGTTTTTCCTCTCAGAGGGTTAAGCGACCCCTATCACATGATATTCAGCCATTGGAATGCAAATTTTACCTGGGGAACCCCACCAAAAAAATGTGTATTTTGCCCCCCTGGAGCACAATTTTGATCAAGGAACGCATCCTGAAGTGCAATTGCGCTTATAGTTTTTGGGATAGTTTTAAGTAGCAGTTGGGGTGGGTTTTATTGTGAATATCTGGCAACCCTGCTTTTAATTCTTGTGAATTAGCTTTGAGGCCATTTGTGCATACAGTATACTACAAAATATTGACAAAAATCATTTTTAGCAGATATACGCTTCTCAAATTTACATTTTAAATAGTCCTTAGGAACTTGGTTTGTTCGCTTCACTTACCACTATGCAAATATTTGTCATCCTATCAGTGCCAACACATAAGGTTGTTATAAAATGAAAAAGTTGTGAAGCATCAATTACTTTCCCGCTCAGTTTTCTTAATTGTTTTGTCCCATGAACCATGACCACAGGCTTCCCTGAATGACAAATTGAAAGCAAACCAATCCCATGTAAAGTCTTAGCTAAGTGACTTCCTTCCAACATCTGTGCCATGCTAGGTGAACTGCAGGATGGAGAAATGAAATCCAGTGTTTATGCAATGCCACAAAGCAGAATGGAGAATTTCTGTATTTCCACAGCTGTTATATCCCCTGGCACATTTTAGATTAGATTCCACAGCCAGGATGCAACTGTTGACTGAGAAAAGGTCAGAGCAATGCTCTTTCACACAAAGGTTAAAAATTATAGCAAAAAAAAATCAAAAATAAAAATGCCCACGTGCAAGATAATTAGATTTTAAAGTGTGCTTTGGGCACATTTCCAGCCTTAGGCTCTGCTCTGTATGTCCTCTGTATGCCATCTTTGATATTTTTTGATTGTCTTGTTTGCTGCAGGCCATACATATTTCATGACTGAATGGCTAAAAACTGTATGGATGCAGCCAAGCCTTTGCCCATTATTTCTGTGGTCAAGTACTTACAAATAATACACTCCATCCCTGCGGAGAAACGGATATGATGTCCACCGTGCCGCGTTGAAGGTTGGCCTCTCAGGAGCTTTGTGAACACGTCCTGTCGACATGACACATTTGAAGCCGAGCCATCCAGTACATCTGAATGCTGAGCCGAAGCAGACCCCAGTCCCCAGTGATTCAGAGAATGCCAGCGGCAGAATACAAATTTATAGTTTCCTACGACCTTCAAAACCACCAGACAGGCATACTAAGTTTTAAAGCTGGAATGTTCAACTAAACCTCCAGTGCTGTAAGCTGTACCATTCTGCCATGTTCAGTTCAAGAGCGATTAAAGTACTAATGATTTATTTCATTTTCATTGTAAGTCTGAGTGTGTGTGGTAAAGGTTTCCAAAAATATGTGCTGTGAGCTTTTTTTTTTTTTTCAAATTCCCAGATTTCGAAGATGCCAAGACATGGCGTTGGATGGTGTGAGATGTTGCATGAGAATGTGAAACATGATGTGAACAAGCCCACCTGCATAACTTTCCTATTAAACCATTTTACACACACACACACAAAGGGGCAATTTACACAGTAAATTTCTCATACAATTACTAAAAAGTAACATTGAATTACATGTGAAATTTTTAATGAATAAAAAACTCAAATAGTATTTTCTTGTAAATTGTATTCAAGTATTCTTTGTTTTATTTACAACTTAAAAAAGTGTAATTGTAAAGTGTGAAAGATACTGCAATCAGCTGTTCATTATCACTAACAGGTTTAACACAATAAGTTTATGTTTAAAAGTTGGGCAGTTGTAATTTTGACATTAAGTGTGTTCAAGTGGTCAGTAGATGATGCTGATGTACCTTTTTTACAGAAAAATCAGCACGATTTTTAAACTGCATCTACAAGATGATAAATAAATAATGGGCATCAGTGTGTTTTTGCTTCATGTTTTTATAAAATTTATGAAGGTGCTGTAAATTGTTATATATGTACAAAACATCATGATATTTTGTTCATGCAACTAATTTACCGCGTTACCGTAAATTACCGTGTTTTCTCACCAACTCAAAAACTCTGGGCTTAAAGCAAGAGTTCACCCAAAAGTAAAAATTCTGTCTTTAATTACTCATCCTCATGTCGTTCTAAACCTGTAAGACTTTCGTTCATCTTCGGAACACAAATTCAGATATTTTTTATAAAATCAGAGAGCTTTTTGACCCTGCATAGACAACAACTGACACGCTTAAGACACGTTTAAGTAGTAAGGACATTGTTAAAATAGTCCCCGTGACATCAGTGGTTCAACCGTAATGTTATGAAGCTATAAGAATACTTTCAGTGCGCAAAGAAAACAAAAATAATGACTTTATTTAACAATTTCTTCTTTTTCGTGTCAGTCTTCGACACCACAAGAAGATGTCGTTCACAAGAATTAGGGCTTTTTGGAATTTTGGATTTTTTGGAGTCAAGTCCAATTCTGATCCCTGGTTCTGGAATTGATGTGATTCGATTCCAAGAAACAATTCCTCACTGTTGTTTTCGATTCTTGTTTTTTAGATGGGAGGAACCTAATTTCGCTATGACTGCAGGATATAAAGGTCATATAACATAAAGCTTTTGCGATGCATTTCTGAAGCTCTGATTGATTTTGAAACTATAATTTTGTCTGCATTGTGCATGAAATTAGTCATTGCCCACCGCTTAGCAGTGGACATGCGTTTATTGCATGAACAGAACAAGACATGAAGTGTCTAAGATACATGGGCACAGTTCAGCTGAATGATGTTTACTTTTACCGTATGCTTTACACAAAACTGTACACTGAAACAAAATAACCAGAACATTAACAACAACACTGATATAAGAGCTTGTGGTTTATCTGTCAATCAGATGTGCTCGACATTTTCTTTCAGAATTATCAATATATCAATATCATAATTATCAAAATAGCATAGGGTAGAGTGGGAGAAAGCGCCCCCATGGGGGGCCCCTGCTGTTTTCCCCAAAATAACCACAAGAAGAAATCAAGACTCTTTGACAAGTGTGATGTACACGTTTTCACCATGAAGCTTACACCATTATCAAATTTTCAGCAGTAAGAAAAAAAGGCCCCAAAAACAAAAATTTAAAGATAATTTACTCACCCCTTGTCATCCAAGATGTTCATGTCTTTCTTCAGTCGAAAAGAAATTGTGTTTATTGAGGAAAACATTCCAGAATTCTTCTCCATATAGTGGACTTCAATGGTGCCCCCGAGTTTGAATTTTCTAAAATGCAGTTTAAATGCAGCTTCAAATGGCTCTAAATGATCCCAGGCGAGGAAGAACGGTCTTATCTAGCGAAACGATCAGTCATTTTCTAAACAAACTGACAATTGATATACTTTTTAACCTCCAATGCTTGTCTTGTCTCATCTCTGCGATGTGCATGCGTAGTCTGTGTAATCCGAGTCAATACAGGTATGTCGAAAAACTCCCGTCTCGTTTTCTTCTTCAACATCAAAATCATCCTACATTGCCGTTTCACCTTTATTATTTGTATAGGCCGTTTGATGTTTTATGCATGTTCACTTTGTAAACACTTGGTCGGTACTTCTGCAGCGATGTAGGATGATTTTGAAGTTGGGGAAGAAAATGAGATGGGAGTTCACACAGACCTAGACAAGACGAGTGTTTGAGGTGAAAAAGCATATAAATTGTCAATTTGTCGAAAATTACCAATCGTTTCGCTAGATAAGACACTTCTTCCTCGGCTGGAATTGTTTAGAGCCATTTGAAGCTGTATTTTGAAAGTTCAAACTTGGGGGCACCATAGAAGTCCTCTATATGAAGATAATATAAAATCGCCTGAATAAAGAAAGATACAAACATCCTGGATAACAAGGGGGTGAGTAAATTATCTGTAAATTTTTCTCCTTTTAATGTATGCAATTAAAGGTTTTACTGTGTAGGGGTCAAAAAATCCAAACCGGAATTGTTGAATTTTATTAAATAGAGATTGCGGGAGTGTTCGATCTCCATGTCTTCATCAGTGTTCAGCGGGACCACTGAGCTCTTATCTGAGCAGTCAGTGTATGATTCAACCATGATTGTGAGCTCATTCTCCCAGACCTTAGGTCTGATTGAATTGCTCATTCATACTCTGAATTTTGTTCGATTTGCTCCAAGAGTGCATATATAGCATTTAGTAAGAATAAAGTAACACAAGCTCAACAAAGGAGATCCTATATAGCAATTGTGCACAGTCCCAAGAACCAGTAATTGTGTCCTTCCATGCTGTGGCTAGTAATTTTTAGGTTAGAATTATATGTGGTGTGATAGTAGAACAAATTAAATCATATTGATTGCGCAGGTTTGCATATCTTTAGGCTATGTGTATATATTGCAGGGTAAATACCACATTTGTATTTTGCTCTCTCTGCACACAGAGCGGTGGAATGAGAGAGACAGAGCCCGAAAATTGTTGCTAGGCGACCTGACATCAGTGCTTCTTCATTCTACAATCATTCTGTAGCCCACGTGTGTGCAGGCTGTGTATAAAGCCAATGGGAGCGAATCCACTCTGCCTTTGAGTGGATGCTGCTCGCAGGGCTCCTTTTTCAAAGAGCTGAAGAGAAATTGCAGCAATCGTCTCCCTCAAATACCCGCAAAACTGCCTCAGTGACTAGCATGAAGTTTATGAAAAGACACCAGACTCAGACAGCGTTTTCAGAAAAGTAATTGGATTGGTGGGCATGAGGATTTTGTCATTGCAGAACAGAAGAAACTTTACTTTTTCCATCTTGTTTCAAGGTCTTTCACAAGTCTAAAATTATGTTTCCAAGTGAAGACTGGAACTCAAGTGAACTGCTGAACAGCTCCATTGGAAACTCCTCCATGGAGGATACAGAGGACGAGGAGCACCCCTTCCTGACGGATGCTTGGCTGGTGCCCCTTTTCTTCTCTCTCATCATGCTAGTAGGGCTGATCGGAAACTCACTAGTGATCTATGTCATCTCCAAACACAGACAAATGAGGACCGCCACTAACTTTTACATTGGTGAGTTGCAGCCTTTTTTTCGGCACAAAACCTTTGGAACTTTTTTTTGGTTGTATCTTCTTGTTGAATTATTTTGTTTTATTATCATTTTTGTTACTTTTATAATTTTTTAATGTAAATGTATTTTCATGCCCAGACCTACAAAGCGTTTTAAGCTGCATTTTAAATATGAAAGCTAGACAAATAATTTAGTCATTTATAGGATTATTTAGTACTTTTTTACAACAAATAAAGTCAAATGAATCTAATTTTGTGCAGGAATTGCAGCAAAAGGAAGCAAACTTGAGTTTAACCTCAAGTCTTACTGACTGTGTTAGTAATATATTTGCGGTGTATGATTCATTAGTTGCAGAATGATGTACTGTCATGTAACTAAGAATTATTGCATTCCCTTAAGGAACATGGCACAAAGACCTCTTGAGCAAGATTGTGAGGTTAGGAAATGCTTTAAAATTAAAGGAACTTGAATGACTTAAAGAAAGAAGTCACTCAAAGCCTACATGTTGGTATTTCAGCAACTGTACTGCATTTGCACTTTCAGTGAATTTTATCATTCGGAGCGTGGAAGGAATAAAGTCAGATCACACGCAGTGGCTCAAATTGATTTTCAGTGTTGCTGTCAGTGCATGCATTTAATTCACTGCGTTTTCACCTCGCATTTTTCACCATTTCTGTCTCCAATTATTTTTGACTTCACCAGATTTTGAGCATTGACAGAATCCCTGTACCCCTAGGAGATCAGTAATACCACCTTCACTTTTTCCACACCTTCTATTCAAATGAAACAGATTGTTCATAACACATATGCTTAATTCCTCAGCTAACTTGGCTGCTACTGATATCATTTTCCTGCTGTGCTGCGTGCCGTTCACTGCTACCCTCTACCCACTGCCTGGCTGGATATTCGGGGACTTCATGTGTAAATTTGTTGCTTTTCTCCAACAGGTAAGAAGAGAACCTCAGGGAACAACACTACGCTGTGTTGTTAAAAATGAGATGTTTTTCTTTTGTGTAGTGTAAATGTGTTTCTGCTGCGTCATCCCACAATATTTTTGAGGACAATGGCCATACCGACAAAGTCACTTTGATGTGGAAAGCAAGAGGAATAAATGTGTAAAGATCAATGCTTATAGGATTCTGGACTTCAGTACACCTCACGTATCCAATACCCAATGTCTCCCAGTAGCAATAAATGAATTTGTACACTGATTTAGACTTATAATATGAAATATTATATTATGAAATTAATTAGCTCAAGTCATGTTACTTAATTAATATTCATGACCAAATGTTTGACTTGTCCTGGGTAGAAGTACTTGCACAAGTTTCGGCGGTGAGATATCCATATTCAAACAGTTACATTAATAACATAAATAAATGATTATTAGATTGAGTTTATGTAGAAACACAAATGATAAATATACATTTTAAGTATAAATTCGAAAAACAAAAGTAGTTCCTGTGGTATGAGAGGTGCATACAGAATAATCATTGCACAGTTTCTGATTTCCACACCTATTTCACAATCAATGTTCCTCTCTGGACAAGCACGTTCTGACTGTCTGGCAGAGACAATGCTGCTCTTGGAAACTCTGATTAGAAAAAAAGTAAAAAGCAACCTAGGCCATTTGAAAAAACATTTGCCGACATTTTTGCAAAACTCCAAAAAGAAAAAAAAGGACATTTACATATTCACTGCAGTTTTCAACAACATTTATTCCTTTTCACTCATTATGATTTCAGAGGCAGATTATTGAATAATAAAGGTTTTTTTTAATGTAGTTCCTTGTCCATGTTATGACTACAGAACAATTTACCACAGTGCATGATTTGTAAACGAATACATTTTGACATTTGCAGCACATAACAAGCTCCGTATGTACAGAATGGCTTGTGCTTATGACGCAGTAAGTACATTTCCTTTGTAGCTCACCTAGTACATTCAGCAAATGTGCTTTTATCTCACGTTTGCTTTTGTGAACACTATGGGTTAGGTTTAGGGTAGATTAGGGGGATTAGTGTAGGTTATACTTAATTTTAAATGAAAACTAGCATTAACATTTTTATTCTACCTGATCTCATGACGCAAATGTCCCTGGAACTTTTTTACAAGACGCAAAATATGTACCAATAACTACATATCACAGAAATGAACACTAGAGGCGGTAAAACAGCAACACTTGTAATCATTGTATTTTTGTCAATTTGGCAGGAGGTCGAACATGCTCAGAAAATGTTTTGTTCATACTGTCGGGTAGGTTTAGGTGTAGTGCAAATGGTATGTTATTTTAAAACGTCACAGAGCATTAGAGTTATAGCGCCACTCAATGGACATTTCAAGTCAGAACTGATGACACATACAAAAGCAACGTCACATAAAACATACCGTGTATGTTCATCTGTTCTGGGGAAAAAAACAGACACTCTATTAGCGCCACTTCATATCGAATATGTCACGTACGTACATGGCGCTACGTATTTCACGTCTTTGTGAAAAAGTTCCCACAGGTACGTTTTCAACATGAGATCAGGTTGTTGTTGTTGTCGTTGTTGTTTTTTAATGATATTAGGTGCTAAAACTTGTGAAGTTTGCTTTTAATGCAAGTCAGCAAAGCTAAATATTTTAATGCTAGCCAATGGGGATGTGGGCTAAAAGTTCTAGTGATTTCAATGAGGGGGGATAATAATTTGGCTTGGGCTCGAAAATGGGCACAACACCGGATGTAACAAGCTTGCTCAGTCATATAATCAAGCTTGGCACAGAATCCTTGGGTACGAATACTGTGAAAAACATGAATCACGATAAAAGAGCTGAAAGATCTAAAACGGCATGCTTGGGATTGCATTTTTACGTCACATTCACTTTTGTTCATACTATCGGGTAGGTTTAGGTGTAAAGCAAATGGTACGTTATTTTAAAACGTCACAGAGCGTTGTAGTTATAGCTCTACTTAACAGACATTTCAAGTCAGAATTGCTGTTATGTGTACAAAACCAACGTCGCATAAAATGTACCATGTTCATCTGTTCTGTGGTATAAAAAACGTTCCACTCAGTGCCACACAGTGGACATTTCACATCGTATATCTCACAAAACATACATGGCGCAGGTACGTTTTCGTCATTAGATCAGGTTGTTGTTGCTGGGTTTTTTTTGTTTTGTTTTGTTTTTTAATGATATTAGGTGGTAAAACTATTGTGAAATTTGCTTTTAATGCAAGTCAGCAAAGCTAAATATTTTAATAGTACTAGCCAATGGGAATGTGGGATAAAAGTTCTAGCGCCCCCTATTGTTTTTTTTAGGTAAGAAACTAAAAGTAGCAAAACTACCAGTGTTGGGAAGGTTACTTCATGAATGTAATAGGTTACAGTTTATAAGTTACCATATTTAAAATATAAGTAACCATTTTAATTACTTTATGGAAGTACTGTAACTGATTACATTTGTTTACTTTTCTAAATTTAAATTTCAACATTTTTTCAAAATGTTTCTAAATTGTTAATCATTTTCAAACATTGAAAAAAAGCAGGGTTAATCTACTCTACACTTACACTATTCAACAGTTAATTTAAAAAAAAATCTTATACACAAACCCAAAAATTTCTGTCCTATTCTGTTTTCTAAACTGGGAAACACTGGTGTCTCATATTTTAGAATGCAAGTAGTTGTTAACATTTTCATAACTGTAATTTAATTACACATTTTTTTTTCTCAGTAACTGTAACAGTTTACAGTCACATTTATTTTGTAATGAAATAACATAATTCTGTTACATGTAACTAGTTACTCCCCAACACTGAAAACTACATTTTTCAGTAGCTTGACAGTAGTTACTAGGTATTGCATCATTTTGCTTCTTTTTATAGTGAAATGTTTAGTTAAACACTGATATCAGTTTTCAGCTGAGATATTCTAGTATTAGTTGATTTACGTATAAACAGTGTAAATCATCATAATCTAGACTCATTTAAAAACCCTTGGTTTTGGGCAGAAAAAATATAGCTCTGATTAAATGATAGACATTGTCTTAAGTAGCTTCAGTATAGTAAGTTACTTTCTGTTAGCAACCTGTAACTTCTTTTCCCAAAACTATAACAAGCTACTATAGTAAAGCTATACTTTAAAACAGTAACTTGTAGCTTGACAAGCTTCAAAGCTTTCCAAACAACAGCGTTCTCACTGCAGCAATGCATAAAAGAGTAATCCTCTGAGAACTGTACAAATAAACAAAATATACATCAAAACAGAAAACCATCACTGAACAGAAATGCTCTGAGGAATACCATCTCTTTTTACATTTGGGTGTACATGAAGGTACAACTTCTTTTTGTGTGGCATTTCAACATTATGATTCATCCCCTATTTCATGTAGATAATAAAAGATGTGAGTCAATCTTTATTCATCACCTCGTGAGAGACTACATCGGCCAAACTATAAAAGTAGGACACGTATGTTTATAAAAGCTAGCATTACAAACATAGAAAAGGAAAAGAAAACGCTATGCCAAACCCATCAAACATATGACTAGTTACTCGTTTCAACTATAGTTTGAAGTGAAGTCACTTAAATAAGCAATGTTGCAGTGCAACTGGAAATAAATAATTTTTTTTTTATGAAAAAGTCTGCTGTTCATTTTCAAGTCTGATTCTGAGCTGTGTTTAATTACTGAGCAAATGAACAGCTTACACAACAACTGATGTGGGAGGAGTAACGGCATAAATTTAGCTGTAGTTTTGCTCATTCCTAATCCTGTATTCTTTGTACAGGTTTGGTCCAAAAGCACTGTGAAGCTTATCTTGTGGGACACACAGTCCTGTTCCTGATTTTTATTTTTTTTTAATCATTAGATACCTCATACAAAAGATGATGGGATGGAACGGCTCTTTGTTCACACCTGTTGCATCAAAGAGCTAAGGGATAGTTAAGCTTGCATAAAAATACTCGCCACATTGATTGACTTTATTCTCAAAAGCCTCTCCTCCTACCTGATTCTTTTAATTTAAGATGAGCAATCAGGCACTTCAGTTCAATTAATTCACCAGACAAAACCACAAGTGAATGGGGCTATTTTTTGTGTGTCTAGAATTAATTCAAAAGACGATGAGCTAAAGACCTGCCTGTACTGAAAGCATTATGCGGATGTGTCTTTGATGTGTTAGATTTTAGATTAGTTAAATCCAATTTTTGTATTTACTCTAGTGCTCTGGAGCGTGTCTGTCTTGCATGTACTGATAATGATATGAATGCATGATAACAAAAGGTTTGGTGATGTGTAGGTGACCGTACAGGCGACGTGCATCACTCTTACGGCAATGAGCGGAGACCGTTGCTATGTGACTGTGTATCCTCTGAAATCCCTGCACCATCGAACCCCTCGTGTCGCAATGATTGTTAGCATCTGTATCTGGATCGGTAAGTCATTTAGTACAATTATATAGTACATACACAAAACATAAAGACAAATTATATGTTATAATGTTGTTAATATGACATTAAGATGACACTTTCTCTACAAACATGGGCCATTCTTTAGGACTGGCCCAAAGTCAGAGTTGGAAATGTTTCGGTCTTTTCCCAAAAAAATTGTATGTATGCAATTTGTATAATATCCAAGGTACACATTTGTGGTAATTGTGCAGTTAATTCTCATATTATATTTTCAGAAAGTTTTAGAATATTTGTCCTCTCCTCAAATTTGTCACTACCAAAACACAGTAATAATAATGTAATTAGAAGGGTTGTATTGTGCTATTAAGATAAAAAGCATTTTACATCGTAAATATATTTTTTGCTATGTTATTAACCTTTTTTCAGAGGTAAATCAACAACAGTTACTTTTTTAACAATATTTCAAGTTTAATTTATGAGATTTGTTGTATTTTGAATCCAATTTTTCTTTATAAAAGGCAAAAAGTTGATCATACTGATTTCAAAGTTAAGGATTAATTAGTTTGAATATACATTGAACCTCATAACATCTTATCTGATAATTTAGTATACTTTATGTTCGACAAAACATCCCATGTTTCGGTAGTGACTGCACATTTTTGGTAGGGACAGTAATGTTTTAGGAGCATCCATGTCACATTATTGAAATTTAACCTTCAAACTAAAACACTACTAAAACATACTAAAATACAAAAAAATTTCTTCATTTCCCCCATATATGAGGACTATGTGTTCCCATTTGTCACTACCGAAATGATGACATTTTCGGTCGTAACTGTTTCGAGTAGTGACAATTTTATGGGATAACACCCCAAAAAACAAAGATGTCACTACTGAAATGCCACCAAATGTTTCGGTAGTAACAATTTTAGATACTTTTGAATCTAGCTCAAAGATGCTAATCAGCACGTGTTAGCTCGCACAGTTCTGAACAATAAATAACTCCCCCCAAAAATGTGCTTAATTGCAAAAAATGTTGTTCAGGAGTGACGTTCCTTAAAGGGGTCATCGGATGCCCATTTTCCACAAGTTGATATGATTCTTTAGGGTCTTAGTGAAAAATCTATAATATATATTGGTTAAAAATTCTCAATGGTAGTGTAAAACAACACCATTTTTACCTTGCCAAAATCAGCTCTTCAAAAATCATCCTGTTCTGGTCCTGGCTGCTTTAAATGTTAATGAGCTCTGCTTGCCCCGCCCCTCTCTTCTCGCTGTGGAGTGACGAGCCTGTTTACTTTAGCTGCATTCAGCCGCTAAACTATGTTCATTATTACATTCAGCAACACAACACCTCAATTGCTCAATCTGAGATATTCTTGTCTAATTTACATCCCTGCTCCGGCATCAAAACAATGGAGGTCGGACTGTTACAGCTGATTTTAGGCGGGTCTGAGGTAAGACGCTCATGTCAAGTAAAAGTGAACTTTGCATCCGACGACCTCTTTAAAGTTACACACAGATTTTTCAGACTTTTGAACACATTTACCTCAAAATGACGGGACCTATCTACTCACATCTTTTTTTGCTATGAGATAGCAGGACACAGGAATATTTCCTGATCATAAATGTAGGGGTGTAGTTAAAAATCAGTCTCAGCCAATTAGTCTCAGACTAAAACATACACTGTTTTGGTAGTGACATGAAAAATGCGGGACTAATTTTTGTACATAAAGAATCAAAAAGATACTTTTAAAATCAACAATGGAAAAACATCCAAAAATTGTTTCGATATTATTTTTTATAAGTTGAAATGTAGGGGTTAGGATCTGTGACAGCCACCTCCCAACTGAAAGTACCCAATAAATGATGATTTTAAATATATTAGGCTTATTAATATTTTAAATATTATTGTGGGTTTCAAAAGATAATAGAAGGAGTAAACATCTAAGATTTGAATACGTAAATGCTTTTAAATGTGTTTTTTTTGGGGGGGGTTGTGGGAGAGCAGTTTGCACCGGTTCTGTAGAATGGCCCATATAACAAACACCAGGCTGTATTCTCTATAATTGCAATAATTAGTTTACTTTGTCAAACATAAATACATCTTAGTCATCTTAGTTTAATTCACCCTTCAGTTTAATAAAAAACCATATGAAAACAGATTTCATTGCTGAACACACAGAACACATTTTTGTATTTCACTGTGTTGCTTTTCCCCTTTTTCTTGTAAACTTGCACTAGACGGACAGCATCTCTAGACCTTCCTTTTTTATTTCATTGTTTGTGTTTTTAAATGCAAAACGTGTTCTGTGTGAATGGTCCAAAAGTAGTGCAAATTAAATCTATGGGGAAAGTTTACAATAAAACGTCTTTGTGTGATGGGGCCATTTATATAGAACACGTTCTTTATGCGAGACAAAAGCATTGGAAAAGAATGCAGCCTCTCGAGACGAGATTTTTCAAACTTCTTTGACACAGTGTCTAAAAACATGGCACTCATGCGCGAGATGCAGCCAGACATGGCACAACTGTCAACTGTCTAGTGCACATAGTGTACAAAAACAATTAAAAAGCGGAGGAACAAGACTGCTGAAATGGATTCTGTGTGAATGAGTCCAAAAAATCTTTATTCTTTTCACGTTGTTTGTCTGATATCTCAGTCTGATCTCTTTAGTATTCATACACGGCGCTTACACACACACACACACACACACACAGTAAAATATAAATATAAAAAAACTGTAAAAAAAGGATTCATAAAGATTTCATGCTTTTAAAGCTGTTTCCTTTATATATATATATATATATTTTTTTTTATACTTTACTTTTTGTGTATTGCAATATTGTACAGACCAAAATATGCAATTACCAGAAGTCCAACCACTTAGAAAAGTAGTCCCACTAGTTTTAGACAACTCTACATCTTTTTTTCTAGAACTTTTTCTTTAAGAATTAATGTAAATGCCTTAGTAGAAATTCATGCTTCGCATTTATTCTTTTAAACATGTCCACTTCAATGTAAGTGCATGACCAGACTCGACTGCATTTAACCCAGAAGTTTAAAAATGAACAAGCATTAAAATTCTCATCTTCCCTTCTCTAATGCAACAAGGTTCCTTCATCCTTTCCATACCAATCTTCCTGTATCAGAGGCTTGAGGACGGCTATTGGTACGGACCCAGAAAATACTGCATGGAGAGGTTTCCATCAAAGACCCACGAGAAAGCTTTCATCCTCTATCAGTTTATAGCCGTATATCTACTGCCTGTCATTACCATCTCCTTCTGTTATTCCTTCATGCTGAAGAGAGTGGGACAAGCCTCTGTGGAACCAGTGGATAACAACCATCAGGTATGATCGTGGGTAACAACCATCAATGATGACACTCCACTGAATGGATATGAAAGGCTATATGTGCTTTAATCTATTATTTAGGTGTATATCCTCTGAGAGGTTGTGGAATATCTTGGTTTCTTTTTTTCTTGTCAAAAGTAAAGATATAAAGTAGTTGTAGTAGTAACCTTTATTTAACAAGCTCAAATAAAAATCAATTAAGGCCATTAATACTGTATATAGCGCCTATAAATAAATAAATAATTCAAACATTATTTTGTAAATGCTACATTTCAAAAATGTTAATACAATTCACTTTATTAATATGAAATATTATTAATAAAATAGATTATAGATTTATAAAATATATTAAAAATGTACACTGCCCTCCAAAAGTTTAGAAACACCCCTGGCAAAGTGTGGTTTTGGACAATATCAGCATAAATCCTTATTTTTTGGTGCAAATACATTAAAGTAACTTGACATTATCATTGAAGACCAGCAATAATAATTTCCATTTTGATTACATAATAATGGCAATATATACATGTCAAAGTCAGACATGCCCCTTTGCCAGCTATGATGCCTGGTTACTGGTTTTAACTTGGCCCAGGTTTTTAAAAGGTTTTTGTGTCAGCACACCTTAATAGCTTCAACAACTGATTCCTAATTAAGTTTAGAATATAATGAATTTAGGCCCAGATTATGCAGAGCTGTAATAGCTGCTAATGGTGGATATTTTGATGAATCGAAAAT
>JAHKKF010512946.1:6854-54448 GCA_019740295.1 Labeo calbasu | reverse complement strand
CCACATTTAATGTAAATTATAGCAAATAAAAAAGAAAACACTGCAAAACATTTGTATCATTTAAATGCTAATTTTAACTCTGAATTAAATCATCTGTTTAAACTGATGCAAGACTGATTTATTGCAAATAAAAATATGACAACACATAAATGAAAAAAGACATTTTCGCTTTTTCTTTATATGATCAGGTGTTGATTGTTACCACAACTATGCATTATCTTGAGAGGAGGCAGATGTCAGATTTATTGATTCCCACAGTTATCCCTGCCCTATATTTATATATATATTTATGTCTGACATGATGAGTTTGTCCTCTTACAGTACACTGGGGTAAACACATATTTGATTTTTTTTCCAATGCATAAATTCAGAGGTTCAACATCTCAATGGGCACAGAGAGACAGCCTCTGTAATCACTCTCCAGTGCACTCACTTGTCACTGAAGTGTGTGTTTGAAATTTGGTGTTGATTCATTTGCATTGCACAAGAAATTAAAACTCGAAAATATGCCTCTGCTGAGAAAATACTGCTTGCAAACTTTTCTTTAACTTTGCACACCATATTTCCACAGTATTTATGAACAACAATAAAATTTTGATTATTAAATCATAAATTATTATTACTGAATGAATGTAGAAACATACTGGATTTCAACACTCCAATGCCAACTCTCCAACATACTCAACAACGCTGTCAGCAGCATCCTTCAGGTTTCTGGATTCAATCTCTCAGAACCTGCGGGAGACTTATATTGATGTAAAAAGCTTCAACACTGCATGTACTTCCTTCAACAGCTGAGGAAGTTGAACCTGCCACAGGAGCTTCTGATACAGTTCTACTCAGCAGGCACTGAACCTGTGCACATCTCATCACACATAGCTGTCTCATTTGTCTCAGCGACCAAATCAGACAAAAATAGGCTACAACAGACAGTCAAAGACGACTGAGATAAAGATCATTAGCGCTCCCCTGCCTGTCCTCGTCACTTGCAGTGAGAAAATGGCAAAATCACCTTACCCATCAATCGTTTTTGCTCAGGCAATCTCTTTTACAAACAGTTACCAGTCCCCAGTAAGGTTTCTTGACAGAGTAACACATTCATTTTCTGCGAAATATGTAAATTAATTTTAGACGTTTACTGACGTTTACTGTGAGATATCAACAATTTTGTCTTTTTCTGTTTTTCTCATTTAAACTGTACCTTTCTGAATATATTTATTCTCCTTAGCACACAACTCTTTACAAATACTAGACAAATTCATAATTAATTACATTAAGTTAATAAACTCTTAATAAACTTAAAATACTGAGTAAGCTAACTTATACAACTATGTCCATCATAAAGATTACAAAAAATCCTTTAAAAGGAGGAAAGGTAAATGTAATCTTTGTATTCATATTGATCCATATGGTTTAAAACATTTCATTGTGCATGTCTATATTCCAAAAAACATTTTTAAAACATTTAGCAGCAGAAAAAAACTTTCTCTTAGTGATTTTATCACAAATATCACAAATTATTAAATAATGAAGATCATGTTACATTACATTGTATAATCTAACCTGACCAATAAATAAATAAATAAATGAAAGTCAGAAATTAAAACCTTGCTCACAATAGAAATGACCTCTGTGGTTGACCAAAATAATAATAATAATGGACCACAAAACCAGTCATAAGTAGCACGGGTATATTTGTAGCAAAAGCCGACAATACGTTGCTTTTTCTTTTATGGCAAAAATCATTAGGATATTAAGTAAAGATCATGTTCCAAGATATTTTGTAAAGTTCCTACTGTAAATATATCAAAACTTAATTTTGGATTATTAATATGCATTGCTAAGATCTTTATTTAGACAACTTTAGAGGTGATTTTCTCAATATTTAGCCTTTTTTTGCACCCTCAGATTTCAGATTTTCAAAGAGTTGTAACTCAGCCAAATATTGTCCTGTCCTAACAAACCATACGTCAATGGAAAGCTTATTTATTCAATTTCAATGTATCAATGTATAAATCTCAAATGTATAAATTTCAATTTAAAAAACTGACCCTTATGACTGGTCTTGTGGTCCAGGCTCACATTTGATCTATTCTCAGGCACACAGAAGCAATACGACGGATGTTCTCTGGCAGAGAGCAGAAATGGATTGCAAATGCACTGAAAAGCAAAATCTGCAATTCCATACAGTGCCCTAAGAGGGAAGCAGAGAGTCAGAGACACCTTAAAATAAAACACAACCAATACTAAGGGAGATAAATGAGAACAAACGTCTTGGAGGAGCTTTTCCATATTTATTTACTTATAATTGCTTTCACCCGGTAGGGAATATTTTTAAAATGGTGGTAAAGGGCAAGGACGTTTAAGATGTCTAATTTTCCAAGCTTTGGGCAGCAATCAGAGACGCAGGATGCGGCTGGTCTGGAAAACCTCTAACCCGTACCTGACACCCGTGGGGACTTGTGCGTATTAAAACACCCTGCGGTGTCTAATCACAGCTACTGGTTTGGCACAGACGGAATAGAAGTAAAGTGTTTGAGAACGGCGTGGTTCTCCCTCACTCCTGACCCTTTTCTCGCCTGCCCAAACAGACAGACGGAGTGAGCTGGGGCAGCTGGAGTCGTGTTGGATTTGTTCTTTGAAAGGGGAAAAATGTTGTCAGCACAGAGACATGGCACCAGAGTAGCACAAAGAACCTATTCTACACGCTCTTTGTGTGTGAGAGAGATGGTGTGTATGTAAGCATGTGTGCTCCACCGCTCTGCGTCACAACACGGGCAGGAAACCACTCTCGGCCTCTGGCACTGCGTGGTCTTTACCGGGGCGGGCCGTCTGGGACCCTCACAGCAGCCTTAATGAAACCCAATAGCGCACCCAACTAAAAATAAACTCGCCCATATGGTCTCAAACACAACAATATGTACATATGGTGAGAAGGTTTGTTTTTCTTTCTGCAGGTTTATTTGAGGTAAAATTAATATTGCGCCCCCTGAAGGCGCAATTCCATTACTACTGTGGTAAGTACTTTCTTTGTTGTTATTAGTAGTATTGAAAAGTGGCTGGAGGATGCATGTTTACATGCATTAAAAAATAAAGATGCAGCAACTCAAAAACAAAAAGTCTGTAGAAAAACAAAAGAGGTACTGGTTTCCTTTAAGCTTAAACACTTCATACATTCCAAATACAGTTAAAATGCCTGTGAAAAATCAAAATGAAAAATTTCTGCTTATTAATGCATAACTTTGAGCTCTATTTTTATGGCTTTTAATATAGTATTCCAAGGAAACTGTGGTAGTTTCCAACTAAATTCTAGCCATCATATTTGTCAATCAAGTACAGTAAACATAACAATTTAGTATATTATTTTACTTGTTATATGTTAGTAATGAGTTCCAGAAACAGGAAAGCATACCACTTCTCATAATTTTCATATACTGTGCAGATCAAACCTTGCGATGGCCACTGAGGCTAAATGTGAAACCGATCCCACATAAAGTCCATTGATAATAAAAATAATGACAAATTTCATTATCGATAAATTTGGTTTGTGCGCCATTCATGGAAAATAAAGGCATTTTTACAGACAAAACATCTAAAAATAGTTAGAAGTTAAAAGTTATTTTCACCATTTCTGAATCTGTGATTTTATTGCCGTCCGAATCCAGAATGTCGGTGTTTATCTCTCACCATCCGTGTAAAAATCCCTGACTGAATTAACTACTGTTTTTTGGCAAACACCAAGGTTGCGTGGTAATTTAACTGCCGTCTAAATCTACATCTCTGAGTTTACAAAAAGAAATCGATTCAGAGTGTTTAAGTCTTTTTTGACCATTACAGAACACCATATGGTAACTGTTGTACTTCACTGTAATTTGCATGCATATTTATTTCTGAAATGCTTAAATACAGAAAGAAAAGAAAAGCACGAAACATTCGAAATGAGTCTTTATTATGGCAGCAGGCTCACCAAACCTGCATGTATTTGATCCAAAGTACTGCAAGAAATATTTTTGCTATGCAAACCAACTGTTTTCTATATGAATATATTTTAAAATGTAATTTATTTCTGTGATTTCAAAGCTGAATGTCTTTATCACCACTTTTGATCAATTTTAAAGCATCCATGCTAAATAAAAGTGTTAAATTCCATAATTCTATAATTATTATAATTTAAAAACTGTTTTAAATATTGATAATAATAATAAAATGTTAGAATGATTTCTGAATGATCATGTGACACTGAGGTAATGATGCTGAAAATGTAGCTTTGATCACATGAATAAATTACATTTTAAAACATTAAAATAGAAAACAGTTATCTTAAATAGTAAAAATATTTCAAAATTTTACCATTTTTTACTGTACTTTGGATCAAATAAATGCAGGCTTGCTGAGCAGAAAAGACTTCTTTAAAAAAAGCAGTTAAAAATCTTACCGTTCAAAAACTTTTGACTGGTAGTGTATATACATAACTAACGTGGGTTCATAGGATCACAGAACTTGGTTCTCCACTGTTAATAAATTGTCATCCATGAGTTTTATCGCTGAGGTGCTTTGTAAATTCATTTTTACAGACGTCCACGTTACCGTCTAAACAGGGCTGATGTTGGAAATTTATGCAAGCATTTATAGTGGAAAAATGTTCTTTAGATTATTAAAATGTTCTTACATTAAGAAAAATATGGTTCTTTTAAGATGGGTTTCTCTATAGCGTCAGCGTGATAAATTATTTCGGAAACTTTATTTGTAAAGTGTCTCCAATGAACTTCGCTGAACGAGCGCGAAGCCGTAAGCATTCACATGCCCGTCAGTCAGATTGAGCATTGAATAAAGAGAATGTGATCATTGCGTCTAAAATATTTAGTGCTTCAGTGCAAAATAATCACTAGTTGCAACCCTATTCTAACTCTAGGCTATTATTCCCATTCCAAACTGACCGTTTTAGGAATTCTAGGACTTGAGTTGCGCGTGTATGCGTGTGTGTTGGGGTTGCCGTTCCACCTGGCGCAGGTATTTGCTGTGCGTCTGCCAAGAGACTCTTAAAGTGCAGCCGTTCAGTCTAGCACAAACATGCTCGTCTAGGTGCTCGTCAGACACGGACAACTGCCTGCAACAGAAAAGAATGGGGGATGGATGAGGCTGTTGAGTGGGCGTTGGTTATCGTGTCTCACGACATTCCCTTTGAAAAAGATGACATAAAAATGGCTGTCACGATCGTCAGAAGTTAACCTTGGATGCTAATTCACAAAAGCAGATCTCACACTCATTGCCAGGCATCTGTAAGAGCAGAGTAATTATAGTAGTCTGCTGCAAATTTTGCATTTCCTTGCCAGCAGAATTTTCTCTACAGAAGTTTTTGAGTCGTGAAATTAAGCAACGCTTTAAAAGATGTGACAAAGCAGCTGGACTCGTACCGAGGCCAGATTGAACAGTGAATGGTGAACAGATTTACTACGGCAGTGGATTTCCTTTTCTCAAAAGCTGGAGAGATGTTCTCCAGTGACCTCTTCCATTCAGCTTAAACTGCGCCTGACTGCCTTTTCAGAACACCACCACCACCATCTACAGTAAAAACAAACATGGCTTTGGAATACGGGTAGTGCGTAGAAACAAACGCACTGCTACGGGCACGACCCAGGCAGCCAAATTTCGTATGTGTTCAAAGTCACAAAGAGGACACCGGCAAGCATTTATAAAACACTTCAGCCATTATTTAAGATAATATAATAATTACTCCAACATTCAGTCTGGGTGTACTGAGAACAACGGCACACATCTGTTATTGTAGACTGAAATTAATGTTAATCTCATTAAATTAGCACTTGTCAGAGAGAGAAAAAAATGATTTTTCTTTGTACATTTTTGGCTTTTTATAAAAAAAATATAATAGGGCATATACTGTAAACTAAGAAAGCTTTAAATTAATGTTATTAAAAACTAAAAGCTACTACACAAGTCATACTACACTGTGTACATACTGTAGAATATTTTAAGTTACTCTGATAGATAAAAGCTAATGGACTGCATTTAAGTTTTTAATCACCTCAACAAATAAAGGTGTAAATTAATTTTTAATGTGCAATATTTAATTAAAACTTGCCCATAAAATATTTGTCATACACTGCATACATACTGCTCACCAAGCCTGCATTAATTTGATCCAAAATACAGCAAAAGCAGTAAAATTGTGACATATTTTTACTTTAAAAAAAAAAAAAAAAAAAACTGCTTTCTATTTGAATATATTTTAAAATGCAATTTATTCCTGTGATCAAATCTAAAGTTTTAGCATCATTACTTCAGTCGTCAGTTATATGATCTTTCAGAAATCATTCTAATATGCTGATTTGCAGTTCAAGAAATTATTATTATTATTATTATCAATATTTAAAACAGTTGAGTACTTTTTAGGATTGTTTGATGAATATAAAGATCCAAAGATCAGCATTTATCTGAAATAAAAAGCATTATACGCTATACCATTCAAAAGCTTGGAGTCAGTATAATTTAGTATTCATTTATTTTTGGATATATATATATATATAATGTTATAGATTTCTGTTTTAATTAAATGCTGTTCTTCTGAATTTTCTATTCATCAAAGAAACCTGAAAAAAATCTATTTTTTATAAAATATATATTTGTTTGAGCAGCAAATCAGAATATTAGAATGATTTCTGAAGGATCATGTGACTGGAGTAATGATGCTAAAAATTCAGCTTTGAAATCACAGGAATAAATTACTTTTTAAAATATATTTAAATAGAAAATAGTTATTTTAAATAGTAAACATAGTTCAAAATTGTACTGTTTTTGCTGTACTTTGGATCAAATAAATGCAGGCTTGGTAAGCAGTAGTGACTTCTTTTAACATTTTGTGAAATTAATTTTAGTTCTTACTTGATTAAAACAAAGACAGACAAAACACACACACACTCACACAAAGCTGAATAATTTTCATCTGCTTTTTTTATTGTATGAAACCAAGAAGGTGAAAAGCATTCAGCTGTGTTGTGTTTGATTACTGATTATATCACAAAATAACAAAAAAAAAAAAAAAACATCTAGCAAATAGCATTTTCTTAAATTAGGTTTTAGTTATGGCTTGAATTTACCTGAAAATGAGAAAAGGGAAGAGCACTGCAGATTGGTCGTCTTTATTTTTCCAGTAATAAACAGATGCTTTGAGGGTCCCTTTTTCCTATATCCTCTTCCAAGAAATCAAATTAATATAATTTACATCTCAAAAGCAGGCCAAATACATTTTCAAAACAGCTTCTCTTGCAGGAGCAGGATGGCAAAAAAAAGCAACTTCTGTACGGTTATGAGTCATTAAACACGGAGAAGCAATAAATTCAGTAAACTCAAATCGAGGTTAAGCCAACAACAGAAACTTTACCTGTTTGCTCGATGAAAGTAGCTTCTAAAATAGCTGTTGACATTTCAAGGCTCATTTAAATGATATATTTTGATAAAGGTTTACAGTTTTGTGGAATACAAACATTTCTAGAGCACTGACTGAATAAAAAGTGAATTAATGAAAAATCAATCGTCTAAACAATACTGCCAATTTATCATAGAATTTCAGTCAATATAGCCAGGATTTTATATATTTGTTTTTGATTTAATTGCCTTAAGTAGCAAACTTGCATTACGCAGCATCAACAGCACCTTTAACAATGCAAAGCCAATTTCTGTGTTTGAATAAACAGATTAAAACACCTTTTTATTTGTTTACGCTTTTAATTAATTTCATATGGCTCTGAAATGGATAGTTAGCTCCTACAGTATGCGTACGGATGTAAAATATTAGCCCTCATTCATTAAATGTTTTTTGTAGGTTTTTGTACATGCCGTGTAGTGAGGGGGAGGAAGCCATGCGCCTAAACTGTAGAACAGAGACAGCTGCCTGACGTGCATATAAAACCTATTTATTTATCCAGTGCATATCCTCCTAATTGTTCTAGCAAGTCTTAAGCAGACTATTTAAAGGTGCCACATCGGCTGACACTTAACAGCCTCCAACTGTTTCACATGCTAAGGACAATAGGTTTTAAATGCAGCGAATGATTAATAATGTTTGTCAGGCAGACTAAAGAAAGGCAAGTCTCATATCGCTGAAAACGACACTCCTCTTCACATCAATAACGGCCGCTGTCTGAGCTCTCGCACACGCACAGACACATTTTCATGTAATCGAGTTTCTTATGGCAATGGAGGTCCAATTCATATATAACTATATTCATATATAAGGATTTATATTTTGCACACTAACAGCCTCATTCTGAGCCCAGCTTTGAAATCAGAGCTACTGCTCTGTCTTTGGCATGGTAATCTGGAGATTGTTGTTTTTATGCATTTGCTAGTTGAATTCATGCTGTGGAATGGAGGGGAGTCATACTTCATGGATCATTGTTTGTTCCTTCCTGTGTGAGTCATTGTGCAGAATTATTGTACTTTACTATGGAGTCTCATTATGAGCTGCGTGACTTGTGCCCTCTGGATTAAGTGAATCACAATGATTTTTGCCCAGTTGATGCATTATTTAGTCTCCCACCATGCACTCAATTTTTATTTGTATGGCACTGACTAATATTACAGCTGAATTGCACTGTAGGCATCATGTACAAGCAAAGATGTTTATATACAGTACACAGCCATTGTAGAAATGCGCTATTCATAGTAAGCATGATTCATTTATTGCAGTAAAGTGTCCGTTAAAAGTCAAGATAGAAGCAACAAATACTTAAGTCATATGATCACAAAGCGATTTATAAAATAAAATAAAATAAAATAACATAAAAAAAAATAAAATGGTTTTAGGCTACTGATATGACTGGAGACTCCTTGGACATTAAAAAAAAAAACACTTTATTTCTTTTATTTATTTCTTTATGTCGGTTAGGGTTAGGTTAGCTGGTCGTATGATCTCAACATGATTGCCCTCACGAGGTGACCCACGCCATCTAAAATAACAATAAAATAAAATAAAATAAATGTTAGGATTAGGCTACTTATATGACTAGATACTCCTGGGACATTAAAAAAACTATTTATTTTTTTATGTAGGTTAGGGTTAGGGTTAGGTTAGCTGGTCATATGATCTTAACATGATAGCCCTCAAAAGGTGACCCACTCCATCTAAATTAAAATAAAATGTGTTTATTAGGCTACTGATATGACTGGAAATTTCTTGGACATTAAACAACAACAACAAAAAAAACACTATTTATTTCTTTATGTCAGTTAGGGTTAGGGTTAGAGTATCTGGTCATATAATCTTAACATGATAGCCCTCAAAAGGTGACCCACTCCATCTAAAATAAAATAAAATGTGTTCATTAGGCTACTGATATGACTGGAAATTTCTTGGACGTTAAACAACAAGAAAAAAACCCACTATTTTTTTATGTAGGTTAGGGTTAGGGTTAATATGATAGCCCTCAAAAGGTGACCCACTCCACCTAAAATAAAATAAAATGTGTTCATTAGGCTACTGATATGACTGGAAATTTCTTGGACGTTAAACAACAACAAAAAACCCCACTATTTTTTATGTAGGTTAGGGTTAGGGTTAGGGTTAGGGTTAGAGTATCTGGTCATATAATCTTAACATGATAGGCCTCAAAAGGTGATCCACTCCATCTAAAATAAAATAAAATGTGTTTATTAGGCTACTGATATGACTGGAAATTTCTTGGACATTAAACAACAACAAAAAAAAAACATTATTTTTTTTATGTAGGTTAGGGTTAGGGTTAGGGTTAGGGTAGCTGGTCATGATAGCCCTCAAAAGGTGACCCACTCCATCTAAAATAAAATAAAATGTGTTTATTAGGCTACTAATATGACTGGAAATTCCATGGGCATTAAAAAAAATAAAAACACTATTTATTTCTTTATGTCAGTTAGGGTTAGGGTTAGAGTATCTGGTCATATGATCTCAACCTTTAAATCTGCAGTTAAAAGAGAAATACAGTTTTAAAATATGATTTTATAAGTTATAAATAAAATGTGTTTATTAGGCTACTGATATGACTGGAAATTCCTTGGACATTAAAAAATATATATAAAAACACTATTTATTTCTTTATGACAGTTAGGGTTAGGGTTAGATGATCTCAACCTTTAAATCTGTAGTTAAAAGAGAAATACAGTTTTAAAATATGATTTTATAAGTTGTAAAATAAACAATGATTACTGAAGTATATTTTGCATACAAAACCCTGTTACAGTCTTTCTTATTTAAATGTTCATGTTTAATTCAGTGTTACTTCCTATTTCTATGTGTTTATTTGTGAAATTGGATATTTCTGAGTTTCTTTTATTGTATTTCAGTCTTTCTACTTCAAAATTTCACTTTTCGTTTTGTTGTTATTATTTGTGCAGTGTTTGTCCTACACTTTTTTCAGTTTATGAAATGCATAACATATGAAGAAGCACCTTTTCAGAAGCAGTGCTGTGCTTCAAAAAAAACAACAACAAAAAAAAAAAACAGCCCATACCTGAATGCCCTGTTTATTATTTACTGCTCTGATAGTTTCAACACTCGTGCAGCTGCACATGTTGTTCAATATATAATCATTTCAGCTTCACAGCTGCACACCATCTTCTTACACACATCCTACATATTTGTTTAGGCAGAATACGCCTGCAGATGAAAACCCATTTATAAATAAATTAAACAACAAATCCATACTGCAATGTTTTATTCCAAGGCTCCTTCATAAATAATTAGTTTTCCTTTGAAACTTCACGTTAGAGTAAAAAAGCATGGGAGAATAAGAGTCGTGCTCACTTAAGGAGGAGTATTCTTGTTACCCAGTGACTCATTCACCTTGAATGGGAACATACTTCACATCTGAGTCATTGAGGTTACACCCCTTGACAAGTCATCAAGATTGCACCCTCGGCAACAGTAACTCAACCAGTTTCTCTGCAGCAGTTTGATGCTGCTGCCACTACGATTTCCACACCCAAACTATCTTTTTCTCTAGAACCTATTTTCTCAGGCAGTACAACAGCATTTGAGAAAATGAAATGCCAAATCCTGTTAGTTCTGTACACAAAGAAAACTGGTTCGAGCTAAAAGTAGTGTGAACTCACTGCACACAAGCACACTTTTAAGAACGGACGTCATCTTATACAATACACGCTCTTGATGCTCTAAGATAAAGGGCTGTTTTGCACAAAAAGTAAGACTATGAGGGGAAATGGACGTGAGAGAAAATAGTGTTCATCATCCTTGTACCTTAGCAGGAGATTCAATGACATGACTCACCACAAACATCTGAAAACACCCTTTTTCCATCCCATAGACAAGGCTCCGATCCCGCTGATAATGCTTTTAGTCCGGGTGTAGTAAATGCACTTGCCCAGGCATACATTATGTATATGATGTCAAACCTAATTTTTCAGTGTCTAAAAGAGGAGTTATTAAAAGAAAGATGATGCCTTGTAATCCAGTCACTGATGGGTAAATTAAGTTTCATAAGACATGATGATTTAAGTAATCAGTTAATTGTTAGCAATTACATGTCTGTGAAGACTTTGCAGGTGCTGAGTTTCACTTTTGTATGAATAGATGTAGGCTATATTTTAGGGAAGGGCCACAATGGCTGATGACCTACTTGCCAGCTAGTCATTGAGGATTTTATACACAGACTTTATGCATCTATTTATTTTTGAAGGATCATGTGACACTGAAGACTGAAGTAATGGCTGCTGAAAATCAAGCTTTGCCATCAAAGGAATTACATTTTACAGTTTGCATATACATGTGTCTTACGTTTTTTAATTTTCTGAGGAGTATGACATCATACTGCTTAGGCCCTGCCCACAACCGCTGACGGATTTTCCCAAATTAGCGTATTTCAGTCCAGTTGTACACTGTCCGCCATTTTTCCATACTCGAGCAGCTGTAGCGACAACAATAGAGGAATGTTCTCTTCAAGCGGCGCTGCGCAGTATGATCTGTGTTTGACATCAAAGTGAGAGTTATAAAGAGCAGACAGCTCCGTATGCTTTTAAATCGCTTTCGCAATACTTTAATGTCAAAAACCGCACCAATGCAGGTGTTTTGTATTTGGATTTAAAAGTGAACTTAAGAGTCTTCATTTTGTCCTGACATGAGAGCCACTGAGGACGCAGTGGATTAATGGTAATGCGCTACCGAATACACAAAAAACAGAAGAGAGGGGCGGGGTGAACAGTAGCTCATTATCATTTAAAGAGGCATGCACCAAAATGCGTCGCTGTGAACAAAGCTGTTTTTGACAAGGTAAAAAGGGTGTTATTTTACATGACCATTACAGAATTTTAACCAAACAATGCTGCAGACATTTCACGGAGACCATATCAATGAAGAATCATACCAACTTGTGGAAAATGGGCATCCGATGTTCCGTTTAAAATACATTAATACACAATATTGCTATTTTTTTTTATGAAATAAATACTGGTGCTGTCAAAATTTGTGCGTTAAAGCAGGTGATTAATTTTTCCACTTCAATGGCGTTAAAAATATTTATTACATGGCTCTGTGGAATACTTAATTCTGATTGGTCAGTCATCACATTCCAAGGTATGTTATTCCTCGATAACAACTGGTAAAAACAAACTGTGCGTTCACAACGAGAGCATCGAAAACTCACTCTGGCCGCTCTGCCAACAACGCTGTAGAAAGATTAGTGGACGCTCTGACAATCGAATGCTTGGTCTTGTGTTTAACCCTTAAATGCATACCTCGGGTCTTTAGCGAATATCTGTTTTCTGATTATTTTTTTGTAACAAGTGTATAGGGTCGCTAGAGACCCGAAGTGTGTAAGAGTGTTAGTATATTTTTTGTACGCAAAAATACGTGAATATCTGATGACTCAATCCGTGCAATTCGCCTTTATTCCTTGAGGTGGCACTGTTTGACAATAATGACGTGATGTTTCACTCATAATTATCGCAGGCATAAAACAAAAGAATATCATCAGCAAAAATTAAATTGGTTTGAATGACTTTACTGCAGAGCAATTGCTCTACGCAACAAAGTATAAATGTCACTGTTATTTGATGGTGGATGTGGTGAATAAGCTGCCAGCGATCAAAATATTAACTTTGAAGTAATTAAAAATGATAGTTTTGAGAATATGGTTGAGATCGCGAATATGAGCCAGATGCTGGATGTACTGTGGAAGTGCGCTCTGACGATAACGGCGATGGTAAAATCATCTGCTCAAATGAAACCTAAGGTAATGAAATATGCTTTATTTTATTCTTCTGTAATTGTTCTTCAAATATCAAGAGAGTTTTTCGCTATTGCAGAAGTTAGAGAACCATCTGTTCTGGATATATAGGTCCAGGTCGCTAAAGACCTGAATATGTAATAATGATTGGTGAAACATTTATGCATTTAAGGGTTAAAGTGGCCGCAAAGCAAACATCTTGTGCAGACTAACCACAAGTATAAACATGAAATATTTTAAATGTGAAAATAAGAAATTGATCAATGGAAAAAAAACTTAACAATCATAGTTACATGTTTGCTAACGAATTAAACCAATTAAAAGCCATTTGTGTTGGTGTGGCTTTTTGTGTTCATGGTTAAGTCCTAGTCTAATTTCAACATGCAGTTTATAGGAAACGTTTACTAGCCTTGGTCTTTAATTACTAATTACCATTATTTGTGTGCAGCCTATTACAAACTGTCCTGGTTGAAGTGTAGCCTTAATGCAACTGGTCAAATCAGTGTTGTTTTGAGGAAATGAATTGCATTCCCGCTAAAAAACAATTTTGAAAAACATTTTCTAGCGCAAAAATGCTTGGGAACTAGTGCGGTCAGAACCAAAGTTTACAGGACTGCGTTCTCGAAAATGGTCTCAAGATGGAAATGGCTCACATTGAAAATGAATGACTTCTGGCCATTTTGCCGCTCTCATCGGTGGTGTGAATGCACGGTAACAACACAGGCTCATTCGGGTAACTGCAGTCGGCGCTATTCGCTTGCTGGGAACAGCTTTTTAAAATATTAAAACTCAACTCAATATTATGTATACAATTATTTAATTGTATCGCAAACTCCCTCTCTGCTTTCTTCACAGAAGCTCAGACTGATGTTTCATGTTTCAATTATTTACTTTTGTGGCAAGTATTCCTTGTAATAAGCGGGATAATTAACATCCAGTTGGATGTACATTATCCCTTACTTAACACAGTTAACGCAGGGGTGGGACTAGCGTTGGCCACCCCACTCACAACTTTTTTTTGACAAGAAGTGCATTCTTTTTCTTTACGACCTCATCAAGCAGGAGACTTTTCAGATGCGCACTCCAACTTCACCTCAGTGCCATGCAGGCGCTAGTCAAGTGTGCGCAGTAAAGGTACAGGTGACGAGGCAGCTTCAGTAAACAACAGTGCAGTTAGATGAGATGTTATCAGGCCATATGTCAGTCAAAACTAATTTTCCTGTCCTGCCAGCCGTTGTACTGTGCACACGAACATGCTGTTCAATTGCACGCACAAATACGGCGGTACGCGCTGTATAATTTCAAAGCGTGAATAAAACTACGAGCATGTGCGTCAGATCCGCGTCACGTTCAGCAGCGGCAGCTCTTAAAGTAATAACGGCCAGATAAGCTAATAACCCAACTGCTGTGATGTCTGTTAATCAAAGAACAAAAGAAAAAAGAGGAATCAATAACTTTTGTAGCTTTAAGGATTCATCTATGTTTAATTTAGCATTTAGTGTTTGATAACTTTATTCAATTTCTGTACATTCCCTACTTGCTGAAGAGCACAGGTAAATAATGGGTTGATGTGAAGATTGTTTTAACTTCACGTAAATCAGAAGTCAATGGATAACTATTAAAAACAAAAGAACAATTTGATAGAGACATCATAATATTGGTATCAGTGATACTCACCTTCAGTCATAAAAAAAATGTAACAAATATTTAAAATATACTGTCTTAATGTTGTTTCTACATTAATTAGATTGAATGTGTAATTATTACAATATAGAAGTATATTTAAACAGTATAATGTTAGGTGCGATTAATCACGATTTTTCTGAAATTAATCGTGATTAATCACGATTAATCGTGATTACGATTAATCGTGATTAATCACGATTAATTTCAGAAAAATCGTGATTAATTAGTTTTTTTTTTTTTAGTCAATACAACACTAATAAATACACATTGTTGTGCATATTTATTGTATATTTATGTTTGTTTGTGTGTGCCATAGGCCTACTTAAATACTCAAAAGTAATTTTTACTATTTATTTATAATGCTATGTATAAAGTTTTGCTTTCCCTGTTTAGCAAAGTAAATTAAACAGCATTTGATTGTAATGATTCTCAGAAACCTGTAACAATGACGCATGGGTGAAAAAAATAAAAATAACAGCAAAGGATAAGATAAATATCACATGGTTTTCATCCTTGTTCTAATTTAAAACTTTCCACAAACAGAAGAATACACATCTAAATCTAAATCTAAATCTGAATGAATATTGCATCTAAACATGTGATTCAACATCAGCATCATATTGATAAACCCCCCCATTCCTAAGGCATTGCATTTCATGTTCTAAACAAAGTCATTTTTAAACAAATACAAACTTTTGTCAATAAACACCCGTAAAATCTGGGAAACTAAAACAATTTTTCTCCAGAGACACATTCATCCGGTCAGTGACTAATATCAAAGGTTCTCAGAGCAGGAAGCCATGCCTGCAACATGATGCATCGTCGCCCTTGATCATCCCTTGCCTTCAAGTATCCCATAATGACTGAAAAGGGCTGGGAATGGGAATTCTAAGCTGGGTTGTGTCTCTAAACCCTAAAGGGTATAGCACACAGTTCACTTCGTTCTCCATTCAATTGGGCATTAAAAAAAAAATAAAACGAAACTTGCACCAGTCTGGATCAAACATGCAGTCTGATGGCTTTTCCAGCCCAGCCTGGCATCCTAGTTTCACCGCCATCTAAAGAGTTGTGCGGTAAAACGGCCAAGTGATGAAGAGACTATGGGTGTGGATGGCGCCTGACAAATGAGTTGATTTCATTTTGTTAATCACACTTCTGGTTACATAGGAATATCGTAAAGAGTTCAGAACTCTGTACGCTGGTCAACTGATTATTTAACATTCACGGGCATTTGTACAACGGGATTTACAGCTGTTATAAATCTGAGTGGAATAATATGACATTTTCATAGGTTCAATAACATGTGACTTCTAAACTGATTTACATTCACTAGCATAGATTTACTACATGGAGAGGGGAATAATAGACAAAATAAAGAAAAAAAACTTGCTGTCCGTGAAGTGGGGGTTGCCTGTTGAAACAATGTAGCTCTTTGTGATATTTTTACATTTTGAAATCACAAGCTTATGATTCATCAGGACTGGGTAACCCATACCAAAGCTGAACATAATTTATTCCACATAGGCCAGAGAGAAATGCAGGAAGAGAAAAAGCAAGAGAGAGAGAGAGAGACATGAGTGTTGCCAAAGCCTAATATTGAGGGCTGATTCCAACTTTCCTCTCTTCCTTGCACGCACTGACACACAGTTATTCCCTAATGTTCTGGGAACAATTACCGTTTCCGAGGTTTAAACGGGGACAGAATGTCCCCATATGCGTCAGTGACACCTGTTTGAAGTGGTTACCACGACCATACAGCGGAACTGGACAAAAACAAAAAACTAAGCAAAACAAAACAAAACAAAACAAAACAAAAGTTACTTTACATGGTTAATATTTTAATATTTTATTATTATTATTATTATTATTATTATTATTATTATTATTATTATTATTATTATTATTATTATTATTAAATAAAATAAAATATAGTAAAAGTCAAATTAAATTAAAATGTAAAATAAAATATAAAATAAAATCATAAAATTGTATAAATAAAATGTTATATTTCATAAATATTTTATTTCAGAAAATAATGTAAAAAATAAATGCAAAACAAAAATGATTAAATATAAAATAAATAAAATAAAATATAGTAAAAGTAAAACTAAATATTAAGTAAAATAAAAAATTGCATAAACAAAATGTTATATTTCATAAATATTTTATTTATTTTTAGAAAAATAAAAACATGTCATAAATAAATGTAAAATATAAAAGAAAAATAATAAAATAAAATATAAAATAAAATAAATCAAATATAGCAAAATTAAATAAATTAAAAATGTAAACAAAATAAAATATTAAATGAATTCATAAAATTGTATAAATAAAATGTTATATTTCATAAATGTGTTATTATTCTGGGAACAATTAGCATTTCTGTTTTAAACAGGGACAGAATGTCCCCATATGCGTGGTTATCGCAGCCATACAGCAGAACTGGGCAAAAATAAAACAAAACAAAAAACTAAGCAAAACAAAACAAAACAAGTTACCTTAAATGGCTAATATTTATTATTTTATTATTATTTAATAGAATTAAATATAGTAAAAGTAAAATGTAACTACATTTTTAAATAAAATATTAAATAAAATTTCTAATATTTTAGAAAAATAATAAAATGTAATAAATACGTGTACAAAATAAAAAAAGAATAAAAAATAATAAGATACAAAATAAAATACATCAAATATAGTAAAATTAAATAAATTAACAATTTAAATCAAATAAAATTATATAAACAAAATGTTATATTTCATACGTGTTATTTTAGAAAATTAATAAAAATGTAAAAATAAATGTAAAATATAAAACAAAAAATAAAGTAAAATAAAATGAGTATAGATTTAAAAAAAACTCAGACATTATGCTATTCTGAAGAATCTGTGATTGAGTGTGGCATATATGATTTCCACCATCACAAAAAAAAAAAAAAAAAGAAAAAAAAAAAGTCATCATGTTGTGTGTTTCTGTGCAAAACGAATGCAATTGCAAGGAGAGTCTGGAGAGGCTCTAGTGAACTTACAGTAATGATCACTGGCACAGAAAGTAGCTTCACGTTCTGGTTTCTGTTAGCTCGCAATATTGTTCGAGGGATTGTTTATTGATGCACAGGAAGAAAAAAACACAGTACTCTGCATCTCCACAGCTGGCACCCACCTTGGATCCCCAATTAGGAGTAAATGAATGAGCCGCCTGAGTGCGGTGGCTGCCAGAATTGCATGGTAATGATGACAGTGATCCATCCCAGATAAAGCAGCTTACTAGACCACCGTACACCACTCAGCCTGAGGGTAACAGGAACTAGAAAAATGGCACTTTTGAAAGCCAAAAAGGAAATAGGTCCCAGAAATGTATGCTTTTTATATTTATATTCATAAATGTATAGATTTTAATGTTAATATCTGTATATTAATGTCTCTTTGCTACGAAACAGAAACTAACCATTTAATGGTTTATGAACAAAGAAAACGAATAGCTGATGTCAAGCAGTGGATCCTTTTCTTAGAGTCGTTTTCTTAGATGATCGAAGATTAATGATCATGTTCTAGGACAACAAAAGCTTCTTAGAGAAGAGCAGTGGCTGGAAAACCTGAGCTCGATAAATGCGGCTCTCGGCAAAAGGGCAAATGAGGCTATCATTCACCTGAAGCAGGTTCTCTTGCTTTTTCGCTATCTATCATCACATCCACCCCCAGCACCTCGACCAGGAACACTGACGCGGGAACCACCCCGGAGTTCAACCGTGAGCGCAGATGCATTAAGGCTACTGTGCGCACTCCCCTTTGCCTGCCAGTCTCTACCCGAACTCTATTTCCAATCTCTAGTGGGAGCTACAGTCAGATACTGACCTGTTTCCAAACCACAAAATGACTCATATGGAAATCAGAGGAGGACATTAACCCAAATGAAGTGAAGGGAGGAGGTAATCAGAAAGACTTAAGCAGCCTACAATAATAAACCATGCACCGTTGTCAAATGTGCATGGTGGTCTGACTGAACTTGTCTTCTTTTTAATGTTTTTTTCCCATTGCTTAAAGAAATAGTTCACCCAGAAATTCAAATCCTGTCAGTATTTACTCACTTTTATGTCGGTCCAAAGCCTGTATGACTTTCCGTCTTTTGTGGAACACAAAAGTTGAATTTTTGAAGAATATCCTTGTCACTCTTTTCAATATAATTAAAGAAAATACAAACAGAGGCTGTCGAGCTTCAAAGGTGCACGCTAAAGCACCATTAAAATTACATTAAACTAGTCCATATGACTGCGTATTGAAACCTTATGATAATTTGAGTGAAGAACAGTGCAAAACTGCTCACAAATAGATCAACAGACCTCTTTTAATTTTTTTTATTATTATACTAAAAGAGAGCATATTCTTCAAAACAAAAAATAAAAAACTTTGAGTTAAATTTTTTAAAATATGTATTTATGATAACAACAACAACAAAACTAAATAATAAAATTCTCACTCAAGTTGTTTGGATATTTAGTTATGTGGGATTTGACAGTCATTTCAAAATAATCCTATACATTGTAATTAAAAGAAAATCTTTATTAAAAAATATTAATTAAATAAATCTAACAAATACTACGATTGTAATATAATAATACTAATTGTGTGTGTGTGTGTGTGTGTGTGTGTGTGTGAATATATATACACACAATATACTATATTAATATAAATAAATTTTCTACATTTATTTTTTTTAATTAATAATTATTTATTTATTTATTTATTAAGTGTTTTACCTGTATTTTATAATTATGAACTTCACTGCATTGCGTTTTAGGGTATGGAAATGTCTCTTAAAAACAAATAAACAAATAAATAAATAAATAAAATGTATATATATATATATATATATATATACATATTCCAAATTAAATTAAAAAGTTGATATATAAATTATATATATATATGTGTGTGTGTGTGCGTGTTTTAGGGTACAGAAATGTCTGTAAAATAAAATAAAATAAAATGAAATAAAATGAAATTGTATATATTTTTAATTAAAAAAAATCACGCAAACACACACAAAGTAAAAAAAAAATTAAAAAGGGCACAATGTACTGTATTAATATGAAGAAAAGTTCTGTATTTCTGTATTTATTATTATTATTATTTATACCTTTATTTATTTATTTATTTATTACAAGTGTTTAACCTGTATTTTATGTTTTAGGGTATGGAAATGTCTGTTAATAAATAAATAAGTAAATAAATAAATTATATATATATATATATATATATATTCATTGCATTGTGTTTTAAGGTACGTAAATGTCTGTAAACACACAGACACTGTATTAAAAAAAAAAAAAAAAGTATATTAATATGAAAGAATTTTATTTATTGATTTATTTTATTTTTACTTTATTTTATTTTATTTTTATTTATTTTTTACAGGTGTTTTACCTGTATTTTGAATTATGCACTGCATTGTGTTTTAGGGTACGAAAATGTCCTTTGCATTACCACAATATTTAATAAACACCATATATTACAACAAATTTACTTTTAATAGAAGATTTTAGTTCTAACTGAGCAAATTCACTTTGACAATTTCAATTGGCCTTTTTCAAAACAGTGAAAAATATGGATATCACTTTGTGTCAAATTATCATTAACCACACTAATTAATAAACTATCACATATAACATTAGATTAAAAGATTGTACAGAGTGTATATTTCGCAGTTCTTAGAGTAACAGACTCCTTAATGGCGCAAAGGGCATGGGAGATTTTTTGTGAATGACAGTCTTTAATTTTATTTCGAAATGACTCACTGTTATTAGCAACTATCGAAACCCCACATCGCTAAGCATCCAAACAGGAAATGGAGGAACCACATCACCCTCCATGTGAGCTAAATCCATAGTCTCAATCACTACCCTCTCCATCACTTACAATGCATAGGATGTGAAAGTAATGAGGTCATTTCCAGAGCTGCGGACAGAGGTGCGGAGAGCCGGTGTAAGGCATGAACACGCTGTTACTCTGAACACACCAGAAGTTTTCAACACCAGTCAGGCAGCCATTATTACAAGAGAAAGAGAGGAAAACAGACAGGCAATGAAAATGGAGCTGTTTTCACACTTAGGTCTTAAAGCTACATTTAGTCCCTCAGCACATCGCTACTGGGGTGTGAGAGAGAGAGAGAACCCAAACACGACTGAAACACAACAGCAAGGGCACCGGGATCCTGTCGAAACAGGTTTTATTACTAAGAGTGAAATTATAGTTATTTGATTTTGTTAAATCTAAAACAAATGCTGTTTTAAATGTGGAAGTTATTATGTAAAACTGGGGGAAGGGAGTAATTATGAATAGTACACTGTAAAAACAGTGTAGTGAACAGTTACCTAACTGGGACAGTTCACCCAGAAATAAAAATGATGTCATCATTCACACCCTGATGGCGTTTAAACCTGCATGACTTACTTTCTTTTTTAATCATAGAAAAAAATAATAAAATGAGATTAAATGAATCTTTTTTACACAATTAAATTAGGCCTTTTCAAGAAAAATAATTCATGCATTTAGTTATGCAATGAAAATGAGAATAAGCCAGAGGGATTTGAACTTGGATCGCCCACACATCAGACCACATGCACTGCCTAAACTCTGCTCATGAAGTCGCTCGAATTTATTACCTCAAGAAAAGCACAGTTACATTTTTTTAACCACATTACATTGCTACATATTGCCATTACAAACTTGAAAACGTTCACACAACAGTAGGATTTCTACCAAAAACAGCTTTTCTTTTTCTTTTCCTTTCTTTTTTGGATATAACAAGTCAAGTCAAGTCATTTTGCATAGCGAGTTCACAATCTGTGTCATTTCAATGCAGCTTTACAGAAAAGCATTCAAAAGTCTTAAGTCTTAAGCCTTAAAGCCCCAACAGGAAATAAAGAAATAGCTATATCTTAATTCAGAGTACTCAATTAAATAAACTATGGGAATGGAAAACGTTAGACTAAAAATTGCATTCATTTCACTCACACCATTTTCAACATGTCTGGATCTGAGTTTTTTTAAACAACCAGTTATGAGCAACGAAAACTATTCCTGTAGTCTCATAAAAATGGAGTAAACATCTTAAACGCACAATTAAATTTATGTTTATGAATTGTGTTAATTAATTAATTAATTTGGGTAAAGACACAGATTGGATAAACAATTACGTAAGACGCGACCAAATGAAATTGTAGTTTAGAATCTTTAAATAAACATAATTAAATCATTTTTCAAAATGAAATAAAATTCAATTATACTTTAAATTAAATTAAGTAATTAGAATAACAAATTAAATTTTAAGTTAAATCAAATAATTAAATGAAAATAAAATGCACTGATTACAATGCATTTTCATTATATGGAAAATATCAACATATAATAGTAATAAACATCCTAAACACACAATTAAATATATATTTATGAATCATGTTGTATTATCTATTATAGTAGTTTAATTCATTAATTTGAGTAAAAGATTGGATAAAAAAATATATAAGACGTGACCAAAAGAAATTCGTAGTTTAGAATCTTTGAATCCTCCTAATTAAAATAATATAAAATAAAGAATTAGATCAAATAAAATAAAATAAAGAAAAACATAATAAAATAAAAATAAATATTTTTTTAATAAAATAAAATAATTAAATGAAAATAAAATGCACTGAACTTGATAGTCAGTGATCACAATGCATTTCATTATATGGAAAATATCAACATATAATAGTAATAAACATCCTACACACACAATTAAATATATATTTATGAATTGTGTTGCATTATCTATTATAGTATTTTAATTGCTTAATTTGGGTAAAGACATGGATTGGAGAAAGAATTAAATAAGACATGACCAAAAGTAATTTGTAGTTTAGAATCTTTAAATCATCATAATTAAATAATAATAACAAAACAATTAAATAAAATTAAATTGCACTTTAAATTAAATTAAATAATTAGATGACAACAAAAAGCACTGAATTTGATAGTAAGTGATGACAACGACTTTTCATTATATGGAAAATATCAACATATAATAGTAATAAATATCTTAAACACACAATTAAATATATTTTTATGAATTGTGTTATATTATCTATTATAGTAGTATAATTAATTAATCTGAGAAAAGACATGGCTTGGATAAAGAATTATATAAGACATGACCAAAAGAAATTAGCAGTTTAGAATTTTGAATCCTCATAATTAAAAAATAAAATAAATAAATAATAAAATAAAATAAAATAAAATAAAATAAAATAAAATAAAATAAAATAAAAATGCACTGAACTTGACAGTGATCACAATGCATTTTCATTTGGAAAATATCATCATATTATAGTAATAAACATCTTAAACACAATTAAATATAGGTTTATGAATTGTTTTGCATTATCTATTATAGTAGTTCAATTAATTAATTTGACCAGTAGTAGTTTAGAATCTTTAAATCCTTCTAATTAAATAATCTAAAAAAAATAAAAATAAAAAAAAATAAAATAAATGCACTGAATTTGACAGTCAGCGATCACAATTTTCACTGTATGGAAATTATCAACATGTTGACTCGTTTTTTTGTTCCATGGGAAAATACAAGTTTCACTCGACATAAGGGAGGGTATGTTGACAGAACTGTCAGTCTGAAGCAAATGATCTGCGGAAGGACTCAACTGCATTGACCAAACTTAGACATGTGAATGGGTGTGGATTAGGTGCAAATTATAGACATCAGACCCCGTTTTTAATGAAAAAAAAAGTACAACTTCATTATCAAAGACAGATTGCACCTTAATTTGAATGGATATAAAATTACAGTCATTGTAAAATTAATGCAAATGTATTTTTTGTCAATTTTACTGAAAGAAGTCTTAAAGAAAATTAACCGGCGTGACCCTATTTATCCACATTTACTGAGTATTAAATCATTTCTTTGACTAATACCAATCATTTCTAAGTTACCAGTTGATTTATAAGCTGTTTTATGACTTGCTTCTGTGCAACACGAAACAAGATCTTGAGTATGAGTCACAATATCCGAATCGTAATCTTCATTATTATTTTTTGGATGTAATGTCAGTGACCTTCCTTAAAAAACATGTAAAGGCAGGCAGCTCAATAAAATGCTTTCCATTCTATGTAAGTGGCATGTGAAAAAAAGCTCTTAGCGCTCCTTAAAATACATCAGAGCACCTCTGGAGAGGTCAAATGAGGTAAAGACCAAGAGTGGATCCTAGAATCACTATCGCCCATCTGGTGATTATCAGCGAGAAAGAGAGAAAGAGAGAGAGAGGCCTGTTAACAGTAAGCTCCAGCTGTCTATCTCACCCAAGCCAGACTGGGGAGTCTCATGGTGGTGCAAGTGTGGGAAAGAGACACGGCCCCAACCTCAGGCCAGTTCTTGGGTTTGTGTTCAGAGGAGAGCAGATTACAATGGCTGGCTTTACAACTGGTTCCCGTGTACACGGCTAGCCACCGAACAAAGTGCCTCAGGGCAGTGACTCATGGCACAAGCTTCCCTTCGCTTTTGCGACAGAACGAAAGGCGGAAATTGGATCCAGATGCCGCAAGATAGCCAGAAACACATGGTTTGATGGCACTCCTGTCGACTGTTCTTCCATCAGGGTCTGACCCAGACAAATCCATTTGTATTGAATTTCCAAGTGTCAACCCGAGATTACTTGATTAGCTTAACGAGTCCTGAAAAACCGGCTTGAACATCAACAAATTAAAAACACAAACAAAACGTTCGGTGCAGAAATAAATATTCAAATAATTCTCTCTTTCTACAGTTGCTGGAAAAAAAACAACTGTGAAGACAAGAAAAGCAATCCATATCCTTGTGTTTAACCACTTTCTAAATCTAATTTAAACCTGGAAATAACCAGAATGTTTTTGGATTTTTAAATATTTAAAACAAAGTTACACTGCCAGTCAAAAGTTTTTGAACAGTAAGATTTTTAAAAAGTACGTTTTTTTTTAAAGAAGACTCTTCTGCTCACCAAGCCTACATTTATTTAATCCAATGTACAACAGCAAATTTTGAAATATTTTTACTATTTAAAAAAATGCTTTCTATTTGAATATATTTTAAAATGTAATTATTTCTTGTGATTTCAATGCTGAATTTTTAGCATCATTACTCCAGTCACATGATCCTTCAGAACTCATTCTAATATTCTGATTTGCTGCTCAAAAAACTATTATTATTATATTTTAAAAAAAGCTGAGTTAATTTTTTTTTTTCAGGTTTCTTTGATGAATAGAAAAAACATCATTTATCTGAAATAGAAATCTTTTGTAACATTATAAATGTCTTTATCATCACTTGTTCAATTAAAAGCATCCTTGCTAAATAAAAGTATTAATTTCTATAATTAAAAAAATTAAACTGACTTCAAGCTTTTGATTGATATAGTATAGAATTTTACAAAAAAAAATTGGATCTTTCTATTCATCAAAGAATCCTGAAAAAAAAATTTACTCAACTGTTTTAAATATTGATAATGATAATAATAATAAAAAAGTTTCATAAACTGCAAGTCAGCATATTAGAATGATTTCTGAAGGATCATGTGACGGAGAGTAATGATGCTGAAAATTGAGCTTTGATCGCAGGAAAAAATGACATTTTAAAAAACATTCAAATAGAAAACAGTTATTTTAAATAGAAAAAACCCCAAATATTTCAAAATATTTACTGTTTTTACTGTACTTTGGATCAAATAAATGCAGACTTGGCAGAAGAGATTTCTTTAAAAAAACATTAAAAATCTTTTGATTGGTAGTGTTTCTAAATAAAAACACGTATTAAAAATATTCTGCACTATTTCTTGGTTACTAAGCAAATTAACAAATTGACCATAAAGTACTGTTGTAAGAAACTCTGAAATTAATACTGATTTTGTATTCAGTTTTACTAAAAATGTTAATGCTGATAAAATATGCAAAAACAAATAAAAAAATAAATTATTATAATTATTAATAATTTAAACAAAAAACATATATTTTAAATTAGACTTTTTATGTTTAGAATTCTGACTTTTTAGAATTAGAATTAGGAGCAAGAAAGTGCATGAACCTTAAAAGTAGATCATGAGAAACGTGTCATCATGACACCAAAAAAAAAAAAAAACATGTTATTGTGTAAAAGCAGTGCACTGCTGCTGAGAACACAAGGTGTTCTTGTACTAAGATTAAAGGCATATTTCATCAAGCGGCTCTCTAATACTACAGCTATGTGACAAGCCCTCACTGGTAAAACACAGTAAATCCATGTTAGAATTGAACAGGACAGCATGACTCTTCAGTGAAATAAATAACAATTTCAACAATTTAGTCAAAATAAAACACTGAACATCTGCAGCACATAAGAACAAAGCTAACGGGGATGCCTTTGGTTATTGCATTTAAGCATATCCTCTACTGTTTAGCACAAAATGAGGCTTGGAAGTATATTCTACCTAAATTCAATTTTGCTCCAAAACAGCAAAATGAATACTCATATCCAGTGACAAATAAAACTATTTATCTTTGAAAAGCCAATCACAGTTCATTACATTACAACATTTTAAATGTACATTGTTATAATCTGGGAAAAATTAAAGCTACATATTTAACCAAGGACATATTTAATGCTGTTGATTTAATTAATTTCATTATTAATTACTTAATGTAAAAGCACTTTTGAAAAGATATAGCTATATATAAATATAGCTCCTTTAAATATAATGGTACAAATATACAATGATTCTAGATTTTATATATAATAAATAAGTTTTATTTTTATGTACTTGAATGTGCTCATAAAGCACGACTGCCTGATAAACATTATACTAACAAACACGTTTAAGAATTTAATTGGTTTAATTTATAACTTGAAGTTTAACACAAATATTTGTCATGCATGCTCACACCTTATTTTTCTTTTGATATTATCAATAGCACACATGGGTGTTTTAATTTAAGCGTTCAGGAGACGCAGGAAATGCATTACAAATGAAGTGTGCTCTAACTTACTTGATCTTTTGCCTTGAAATTAGAACCAACGGACCTTGTCAGAAGTTCATCTGGAGATCAGAGCTAAACTGATTATGGAGCATTGCAATATGATTTAAGCTATATCAAAACATAGATGTCTGGCCACAATATTAAGCGGACTATCAGCCTCAGACTGTAGCATTTTTATTATTCTGATACTTATTCTATGTCCTGCAAAGCATTATATTTAAAGCAAATAAGATCCAATTAAGATGAATTAATTACAAATGAGCAAATTCAAAACTGAAAAGAAAAAATACATTAGATTTTTCTCTTCAATCTCTTTTGAAGGAACTTTTACACTTGCAGCTGCATGTGTTTTAGTCCTCAGGTCTCCGATCAGTGAGGACACACAGTGATGAGAGGACTGAGGACACGGCGCTGAGAAAAGCGGATGACTCCGTCTGCCGCTTTCCCAATCAGCCACAAATATGCACAACAAAATGCCACAGTGTCTCATTCTTCACATCTTCTGGTTTTAATTATGATGCACGCTTTTCGGGGTGTAATTGTGAGCAGAGGCATGTGTGCAAGGTGATTAAACCCTTAGGTCAAAGGGCCACAACAGTTTCAGCAGTTGAATGTATTATATCAATATAGTCACGATCAATATGACACAACACAACAAAGATGTAGCTATAGCGTCAGACAAGAACCTTTAACATCCATGTAAGGTTCTTTGTAGTAGAAAATTCTTTACATTATTAAAATGTTCTTCGCACAAACAAAGGTTATTTTAAACATGACATTTCATGAATATCTGACCTTTTCCATGTTTAATTGTTATAATTGTCTCCAGTGCATCTACCAACCCAGAAAATGTGAAAAAGAACAACCTGGTAACTTTATTTTGGTGAGCCGCTCAGATTTTGCTCCCCCTGTAAAGTAGGAAGGGGATCTTATTATAATAGAACTGTCTCTTAATCTGCACGTTTCCACCCACAGTGTCATCATTTGTTTTCGCAAGTGACAAAAGTGTAACGTTACCAGTTCTAACGCCATGGCAAAAGTATGAGCAAAGCATGTACTGTCTTCGGCTGCACAGACGACCACAGAACACTATTTAGAGTCCCAGCCTCAGAGGAGACAAGAAAGCAGTGTTTTTTTTTTTTATTTATCTATTGTATATTACGCTGCTGCCACACAGAAAACGCAGACGGAATCGCGGAATCCACTCATAAAAACGGAATTTACTGGACAACGCGGAATGTCACAGAATTTGTCAAAGTTCAAATGAATTAATCAAAAGTAGGTCATTGCACTTAAATCAAACCGCAACATGGACTCGTATCTGTAAATATTACGCCGCAAAAATACCATTTAAATGTGAATCCTGCATGTTCTGCACGTCTCTGTTTTAATGAATGCAGCGGACACGCGGGTTTGTTTACTACACACACTGAAGCGCCTGACGCTAGCAGTGATTTCAGCGTCTGTCCTCTCACTAAATATATAAATACATGAACAACACCTGCTGAGAGTCACTTCATGAGCATTTGACCGTTCCATTTTAGGAAAACTAGCGTTATATCATATACACACAGAAATGTAAAGGTAGACACGGCAACCCGTCAAAATAAAAGTCCAGTTTAACTTGAAGACCATGTGCCAGATATATATATTACTACTATTAACATTAGGGGTATAATCACACATTTCTTCCATTTTTAATTTTAATAGTAAATTCCCCTTTGTTTACCAAAAAAAAGTTTGTTTAATTTTCAATAATTAAAAGATAAATTAAATTAATGTTTTATGCCTTTATTTGATAACCAGAACAATTTAAACAAACAACACATAATTTCTGAGGGTACAAAAACCTTTCATAAGGCTATTTTAAGAATAAATTAGAATAAATTAAGTACGCATTCAAATAATTAGACATGCTAAAACACAGAATTTGATAACAACAAAACATGGTGAGAAAAAATAAAAGATTTCATAGGGCCCTAAACATGTCATTTGTGTCAAAAATTTATTAAACTGATGTGACATTGTATGTATAAGTTTCATGATTTTAATTAATTAGACATGCTCTTTGATTAATAAAATTTAATTTACCATTAAAAAGAAGTTGAAAAAAATTAAAACGGTACACTCCAAACTCTGCTTTCACTTAAAGGCCAAAGACGATAACTATATAATGCTAATGGGTCATTCTGTAATTGTTGGTACATCTCATGTCCGTGAAGTATATTTTTAACATATTTTCATCTATTTAAAGCCCCGATGCTTAATTTCCTAGTACATAATTATATTTTTTCCTAATCACACTACTATATGTATCTTTTGTTGAAAAATGATGTTCATATCACATACAACCCTGGTATTCAGCTGTCCGATTTTGTGAAGTTGCTCATTCTACTCTCCATTTAAGCATGAAAATGACCTCAAATATACATTAATTTTATAGTTTTGCCTTCAGTTAGATTAGGTTAGATTAGGCATAATTTGCACAGTATGATGATATTTCCTCTAGAAGCACATGGATGAAACACTAGAAGTTATGTTCTCTCTCTTTCCCCTAATATTAGTTAAACTAGCAAATCTGTGTCAAGAGTGGATTAATTGACTGTCAACAGTGTTACACAAGTATTATTGCTGCAAATTTTAACAAGACAGTTTAACTAAAACTCATGTTTTGTTAATGAAAATATATTTCTAAACATACCATATGCTCAGTAGTTCTAGGCTTCCAAGTTAGATATGGATACTGTAAGTTACCTGTCAACTGTGTTACCCAGTAAAGGTAACATAGTGGACAGTAGCAAACATAGATGGTATTTTATGCACATATTCCTACAGATCACCTTTATTTGTATAGCACTTTATACAATATAGATTGTTTCAAATCAGCTATGCAACATCATGTTTGGGTTTTTTGGAAAAAGGAAAACATTTTTCTTCACATTGTCAAATTCTAAATGTACCCCTAATTATAAAATGACCCATATAACAGAATGATATCATTCACTTTCAGAGCAATTTTTTTTCCAGCTGATGATTAATAAAAACACTGACAGCCAATTAGAATCCATTCTGCTTTTAAGCACTCAAGCAGCATGCTTATAATAAAATGAACATTATCGTCCATAGTGTGGATGCTAATATAGTTATCGTTCTTGGTGTGAACGGGCCTTAGGAACTGCTCACTAAAAGGTTCTCCGGAGAACCCAAAATGGTTCAAAACCTCCTTTTTTTTTTACAGTGTAACATACATTAGCATACATCTTGTTGCTCTCAAAGTCACTTCCCTTGCAGGTTGTCTTTGATGCACTACTACGGCACACATATTAAATTACAATGCAGGCATTTTATCATCTAGACAAGCCCAAATGGCTCACTGCTGCTGACCTTTGCTGGAGTTCATTTGACTTTTTTTTTTTTTCTTTAGCAGCTTGACATGTACTGTTTGCACATTTCTGAAGCAGTTTTTCTACTCCCACCGAATGAAAGAAACACAGGCCACTGAACAGATAAAGAGACTTACTCTGGGTGTGTCCCAATCCATCTAAACCTACATTTCATTGTCAGACTGTCAGAACTTGCCAGAGATAGCAACGTACATGCCTATTATATGAAGTCGAACAGTCAGATCTTGTTAAATGAACAAATAAAATCCCTTAATGGATGCCCCTAGGTGCTAGTTTTGCATGTATGAGGGCAAAACCACTCTATAATGTGAGTCGATTTATTCACTAATACAGGTGTGGTGATAGGCAAGCTTTAGATAACAGTTAACCTTATTCAGATACTACTTCCAACCGACCAATAGGAAGAATTAATCACTCTTCAAGAGATATACGGTGATGACTGGTCTTCAGGAATCATAAAGCAACAAAATCGCCATTTCAAAAGCAAGCATAATGCATTGCACACGGTTAAATAAAACAAAGGCTGAGAGCGTATGAACGGCGGGTGCACGTTCGAATGAGATGTAGCATAATCACCTGCTTCTAGGCCGGAGTGATTAGTTAATTGCCGTGCAGTCTGCTAAATAAAACTACAGAGCGCACATGCAGTCTCTACCCGGCATAATCAGTCAGGCCCCCGGATAAGTGCTTCCAGACGCCATTCCTACTTTACAGTTCCCTTCAAAACAAATCCCCCTTGTTCCCACACCCAACTGTAATACATCAGTGAGGTGAAATGTCAATCAGTGATTAATGAAAAGTAATGTATAAATAGATTATCTGATATATGCACGTTGCATGAAACACATGTTTCAAAATGTTGCATGTTCTAGCAGGACCAAAAAACCCAAGAGCCACCTTGAATGAAATGGCGAGCAGATTTCAACATGAATGATTCTTAATTGGTGCAAACAAACCCGTCGCTGTGGGAAGCCGATGCAGGCGGCAAGGCGAAGACATGCTTTATTTGGACCGAGCAGCAAGCAAACAAAATATTTGATTCTGGCTTCTCAGCCAGCTGGCAGATTACTTCAGAGCAAAACCCAATGTCCCTTATTATGTGGCACACATGACCACATGGGCCTTATTTTCTTTCGCTGCAGTTCAGGCCTAAAGTTACCTAGTGCTCAGGGACTTCAAAGCAAATATCAGTATATTATTTCCCTCAGATTCATTTTAAATTGAGAACAGGATCAATTTTGATTCGCGCAGTCAACAGATCTACAGAGACTCAGAGGAACAGGGGTAATTTAGTGACCAAGACATCATTTTGGAAGCAGTGGGATTGAAAATGACACTTTTTTTTTTTTTCAAATGAAAATAATTTAATAAATAATGCCAATTCATATTAATTTTTTTTGTCACAAAACAAAAAAGTTAACTAAATGAATAAAACAGTTTTGATATCACAATTCTGACTGGTCTAAACTAAAAAATTGTGAAATATAAAGTAATATATAAATATAAAGAGTTGCAAGATACAAACCCAGAATTCACAAAAAAGTCATAATTGAGAGGTGTAAACTCGGAATTCTGGAAAAAAAGTCAGAACTTAGAATTAAGGAAAAAAATGTCATAATTGTGAAATATGAACTCAGAATTGCGAGATGTAAACTAATACATAAATATAAAGAGTTGCAAGATACAAACCAAGATTTCACTGAAAAAAGTCATAATTGTGAGATGTAATCTCAAAATTCTGAGAAAAAATGTCATAATTGTGAAATATAAAGAGATTAAAAAGAAAAAAAAAACATTTTATTTATTTATTTGTTTGTTTGTTTTATTCTGGGGTTGAAACAGACTTTTATATGGAAGGCAGTTTCCGCCACTTGAACACAAATTAAAAAATAAATAAATAAATAAATTTAATTGCAACTTTTCTCAGAATTCTATTTTTTTTTAATATAGAATATTAAAATATAGATATAAATATTAACTCATAACTGTGAGTTATAAAGTCAGAATTGTGTGATACAAACTCATAATTCTGACTTTTTTCTCAGAATTGTGATATAAACTCATAATTGCGAGTTATAAAGTCAGAATTGTGAGACATAAACTTGCAATTCTGAGAAATAAAACAATTGTGAGTTATTAAGTCAGAATTGTGAGATATAAACTCCGGAAAATGGGATTTTATAGTTTCTCAGAATTGCAAAAAAAAAAAATCAGAATTGCAAGATATAAACTTGTATTTGCGACAAAAAAAGTCAGAACTGTGAGTTTTTATCTTTCAGTTTTGAGTATATCATGCAATTCTGAGGAAAAAAGTCAGAACTGCGAGTTTATATCTCGGGATTCTAAGAAAAAAAAAGTCCGAATTGTGAGATTAAAAGTCGCAATATTTTTAGATGTATTTTCTAAATTAATTTGAAATATACTGCAAATTAAAATCATGTTACTGATTTGAGTATGATCCCATAAGCATTTTAGAGCTTCAATGGAAGCAAGAACATCTAATCTTTGGTGCAGAGGAATTAACATGGTCAATGTAACACATTTGCTTACATTTGGTTAGTGAAGTACTGCGTAATCTTTGCCTTGCTCATAGACCCAGTCAGACAGGATGGTGATCCCAGAAACTTTCCATGTCCTGGATTCCCTTCTACTCCAGGCTAAAATTAGGCAACACACATAAACACACATTAACAAACCAGAATAATTAAGTTTCTTACAATTGTAATTTAAGGTTGCGTGGCTGCAAAAGGAAACTATAAATGTGCTAAAAAGGAGAAGCTACAGGTAAGAATTAAAGTGACATTTTAAAGAGCAGTTTCATGCTGGGAAATTCAAGATATCACTTCAGAACTTTTTTTTTTCTTGGACAAATTAGCTTTTTTAATTCTAATTTTAAAAGAGAAAAAGAAGAAGAAACACAGATTGCACATTCAATTTTCTGAGAGTGCTACACTTTTACGGCATTGGTCAATTTGTATAAAGCAAGCGAAATAGCTTTGGGATTGGACAGCTGGAAAGATCTCATCATTACCCAAGTTTAACTGACATTTGAACAAAGAGAGCTGTTGTCTGGGCAGTTCTTCCCAGGACAGAGTAAGTGACAGGCTCAATTGCCCTCCTACGCAGGGTGGAGTCTCCCGTACAGTATGACTCATACATACACAAACTTAATACATGCATACACTCACACACACACACAGACATGCACAGTTTCCCCCTACAGTAGATTTCCTTTTCAGGGAGTTACAGGTGAAAGTGTTCATGAAGGTCTGGCTGTCTGGCTGTCTGAAGTACCCGATAGGGAGTGTGTGAGCAAACTTTGTTTTCACTTGCTGTCCGGGCAACCGGCCAGACCAAATAAGACTTTTATACTTTGTTTCTAGACCTCTCCTTTGTAAGCAGGTCCTCACAGGGCTGTTAATTGTGTCATTTCCTCTTCCACAGTAGTGCTCTGATTAGCCAAAGCCATAACCTGCAGTAACGTCTCTGAAGGCTGGCTAGAGAAGTCCATAGTATCTAAACAAGACTCCAGACAGTGATTACAACGGTCAAAAATACAACAAAATATATTTGCAACAACAATCTAGTTGCCATAACTTTGACGTCTCATGAGAAAGGCAAGAGCGTGCACCAGTGCTACTTTGATGCAACACAAAATGAGCCTCAAATGACTACGAAACAGTTCTTTTTAAACTGTCAATCAAAAAGACATAAATCAGTCTTGAACTTGTTTGTTAGTTTGAATCAGACTCGGCTAGTTGAAATTAGAAGATGTTCAGAGCCATTACTGAGTTCGAAAATGCAAACTGTAAAGCATTTTTTTTAGTTATTTAACAAAAACATACGTGACTCTGGACCACAAAACCAGTCATAAGGTTCAATATATTTGGAAAACTGAAAAAAGATGAATAAATAAGCTTTCCATATGATTTCTTATGATAGGACAATATGTCAATGTGATAATCTGAAATCTGAGGGTGCAAAAAATCAAAATATTGAGAAAATGGCCTTTAAAGTTGTCCAAATAAAGTTCTTAACATTGCATATTACTAATCACAAATTAAGTTTTGATATATTTACGGTAGGAAATTTACAAAACATCTTCATGGAACATGATCTTTACTTAACATCCTAATGATTTTTGGCATAAAAGAAAAATTGATCATTTTGACCCATACAATGTATTTTTGGCTATTGCTACAAATATACCCCAGCGACTTAAGACTGGTTTTGTAGTCCAGGGTCACATATTGTTTACTGTCTAGCAAAGTGAGCCCCAATCGATTGCAAATGTTCTTGGCAAAAAAAAAAAAAAACACAATATCTGACTTTTTTTTCCAAACAGGAGAAACTATTCTTACAAAACAGAGTGAGTATAAGGCAGAAACACTGTCAGGCTCACTACAATAACAGTATTATGGAAACTAAACCATTCTGGACAACCATCTAGATTGGCCGATTCTGTAATTTGTCCATTTAAAAAGATATTTGGCTCCTAAATGTTTCATTTTACTCCTGCTTTAGACTCCAGACTGTGTGATTGATTGTTGATATGAGATTGAGAGCAAATATTGTTTTAATTCACACATTATGAGAGGTTTGCTGCAGTTGCAGGTTTGTTCTGGGAAAACCAAATTAGACACAAATAATAAAATGCAAAAATAAATAAATAAATACACAATAAATAAGCTTATCAGCTTTGAACAGAAGAGAAAAGGTTTCCCTTGTTGTTGTGCATCCAATCAAACAACTGTGTTTTTCTGCAAATTCATCTGTCACTAGGCAAATTAGGTAGATGTCAAAATAGACAGGTTGCGTGACATGATCTCATCCTCAAACGGTGAACAAAACTCGTGAGGTATAAGAAAATATGACCCAGAAAGCATAAAACATGAGTTAATTTGCAACAAGGGCATGGTTTTGTGCCAACCACTGTGAGTCATAAAACATAAAACATTGAAATTCAATTTTGGTAAAATGCTGGGTCGCCACATGATGTCCGAAGTAAAAATCTGGGTCCAGTTGTGAAGCGCTGCTGTAGATGATGACTTGAGCCAAAACAACTAGTATTGATGGAAGTGGATATGTGGCATCGAGTTTCAGCGCAAGTGGGCTGTGATTGAGACTGATTGGATTAAGATGATAACGTAGAAGCCAGTTACCTAGCAACACAAACAGTTATGCTGTAAACACAAGTCGGTCATCAAACATAAAGAACATTGCTCATGCGTGTTTAAGACTGCGCTCTCATTTTGGATGATAACAAGGTATGATTTAAGAGGGAATAATTAGAGATGATCATAACACGCTGCCAAGCCTGCGAGGTTGCTATCTTGAGAACTTCTGCACGTAAAGGACAATAAAAACAAATATCTGTGACACGTCAAACCTTGGTGTCATTTTAGAAGTCTTCCTCTCATGAAAACAAACTTCCTGTGTGACCTCACATATCACTAACTTTCTGTTTCCTTTTTGTTTTCCAAACACAGCCTCCTGCCTGATCCTTTGAGGCTTGTTTTGAGGCTGAAAACATAAGTTTCCTCCCCTCTCTCTGGTGTTATTTAAGGAAAAGGCAGCCTCTCCCCTCCTCTCTCTGCTCTGGGATGGGTGTGGTTTTCAAAGACAAACTTCTGAATGATGTGTACGCCTCCGTTTCAGTTCCTGAGTCTGACTAGAGGAGGAGTGTAGAGCAGAGCTTTGCTCAGGACTCTTACAGTGGAGATCAGTCTCCGCATGTATGGACGCTCTGTATGGCCCACGCTTGGCTGTGAGGATCACCACGGCCACGGCCACAACAGTGCCAGTCTTGGTTTATTTCAACTCGGAGAGTGCGAGTCACCCGGACTTAATTGTGAGTAGCAACTACAACAACAAAAAAGTTTGATGTTCTTTTTATTTCATTTTGGGATGCACCAATGTGATAACTTTCAACAAAACCGCAACATTAATATTTTGTCAAATTAACTCTGGATTTGCTTGACCCGAACTTTTGGATTACGCACTATGGGATAGATCCATGAGGCAGGTTTTTTTTTCCCTTTTATCTGCGTATGATATTGTTTCTGTGATTATTCACCTGTTCGAGTGTTTTAGCTTGAACGCTTGGGATATATAAAAATAAATAAAGGAAAAGAAAGAATAATCCAGTGTTACAGATCGCAGGCATTGTTGAAAAACATAAACAATGGCATTCATTGTCAGATTTGAAATCGCTGGCTGAAATCGCTGACTGAAATCCAATAAAAAAAGTCCGAAATATAAAATAAGTGCAATTTTTCAAAATGATTATTATTCACAGCAAATTATGTAAATGTACACTACTGCTTTTGAATGTCTGCGTGTTCATCAGTCTAAAGAGAATAAGAGTAAATTTGCCATTTTCCCCTCTCATAAATTGGCTTAAATATCAAAAATAGCCTCTTAATTATGTGGCGGGAGATGTTTATAGGCCTGTGTTTATCGAGCTTGGAATGAGATTTTAATGCTGGAACCTGTATTTAACCCCACATATTGCTAGAAACCACAGTTACGACATAAAGCCTCACTGTAGCAGACATCAAACAAGCTTTAAACAGAAAATGTAATATGCCGTAAAACACTTCATAGTTTAGCAATGCATTTAAATGCCTACATTTAGACTCACAGCGCAGGATTTATATTAGGTTTAACAGTCGCCAGATTCTGTTGATACTTCTTATAATTTGTTGAGGCTTCATGGTTTAATAAAACATAAAGCAGCTGTTTCTTTTTTTCCTTTTTTTAAAAAATAGTTCACTACCATACATACTATCAGCAAGGCTATATCTAAAACAGTGCTTTGAAGTGAGTAAATAAATGGTACGTACGTAAGAAGAAAATATCTGTTTACAGCCGATAAAAAAATTCACTGTGTTTACCGATAAATAAAGACAGCGGAAGAAATGCATATGTAATTTAATTTTGGGACTTTCATGATTAGGAGACCCTGAGCATGTGCTTTGTCTTGCTACTTTGCCTCTCTCAATTGGGTCCTGGCAGAGAGAGAGGAAGTAAGCCATCTTTTCCACCTGACATCACTGACGTGATTAGAACAACAGCGTGGCCGAGGTTCTGCGCGTTAGGCCTTTAGTTGCACTCTACTCACATACGTCAATAAGCCTCGATGTACAGCCAGTACTAAATTCAGAAATAGTATACAATGTCTAATCTTAACAGAATAAATGACAAACCACAGTATTTCTGTGCATTTGTTGATTGAGATTGATTTGATGTAACGTCCTATATATTTAAAGATTGTAAATATACAGAACATTATTCTGTTATATAATCTTGCATGTGCGCCAGCAATTTTGTGCTTTTCTTTTTAACAAATTGTTGATTTGAGAAGAAAGTTTTCTCAAATTAGAAAATATTTTCAGACACCTTTATTAAATGTTTAAATGTCTTTTCTATAAATTTCCAATTTATTTCACTTCCTATTTCTACATAGATATACCTATTAAATACAAATGCATACTTAAATGTATTTAAATATATACCTATATATTTTTTCTAAATAATGATTGCAAAGAGAATGAAAGGGAAAAGTAATGAATCCAGTAAACTAATTTCTAAAGCTTTGTGAGCTTGCAAATAATTAAAATTAAATAATGTGCAAAATATCCCTTTTGTCTGCGGGAGCTTAATTGCATTTTAATACCAAAAGCCACACTCGCGCATACACGTTCTATCTAGAGATCTTTATTATTTCAGAGTACTGACTTAAAGGTCTAAACAATCTGAGCGTGCCTAGCAAAACAGACTGAGTCATGCACACGACTGTGTCATATTCTTAAATTTCAGAATAATTAAACCTAACAGAAAGTCAAATAAAATTAGGATGTAAACCCTGTAATCCTGCAGTTACGTTTGACTAAATTACAAGCAACAGGGGTAATCTGGAAGAATTCAAGTTGCACAAAACTGTCTGTGTTGGGTTGCAACCAGTAAATGGATGACTGTATAAAAAAAATGCCCCTTCCTGGCAGCTGAAAGTCTACTAGACGAGAGCAGGGGAAAGGAAATGGCACATGATGCACGCAAACAAATTATGAGGAGGGGGGAAGGGAAATTACATCATCACGGCCCATATCTGAACAAATCAGGTTAGGATTCATTACTAATTTCCTCAACAATGGCAGCCTAAGAAAGTAACAATGTTAATTAGTTGCAAAATGCCAGAAAAAACCATAAGGAACACAGAAATGATCCAAATTACTGAGACGTTACTCAAATAAAAATGCATTACAATAATTTCATTGTTTAAGCGGGAACAAGCGTCATATTTTAAAGCATAAGCTCCCGTCCAAGATATGATGTACCTAATTGCTTCGATTTTTAAATCTGACAAGTGAAAAACAGTATTCGGGATAAATCTATGAAATTAAACATCATCGTAATCATCATAATAAATCTTCAGCGTGTCAAGGGCCCTGCTAAGCGTCACAGTGATAATGTGAGCAAGAGCAGAAGACAGCAGGCAGACAGCAGGCTAAAAAGAAAAGAGGAAAATAAAGATGAAAGGGTAATTATGGGCAAAGACCTGGTGTGAGAGGTTTTGTTCTCTACGACTTGTTTACAGGAAGTCTTCTAAGGTCCAACAGATGGGTGCATTCAGAGAGGGAGATTTTATTGCATTTTTCCAAGTCCAATAAAGTCCCCAAATTTTCCCTACCTTCATTTATGCGTGGGAAAGCAGCGCTGAAGCTACTTGTCTCAGCGCTGCTAATCAGCGAACGCACTTGGCAAGAGTAGCCTTGGCTAATTAGCCAATGATCTATTATTTTAATAATTCTGTCTCAAAGACAGAATATTCTGTACATTTCCAGAGCCATATCAAGAAACACATTAGGTTGAAAACAGGATCTCACGGTCTTTTAGTGTTGAACCAGTCTATTGAAACCTTCAGTGTTTTTCTGTCCTTTCATATGACATTGTACATTTATTTAAAGTCTGTACTAAGCTTATGCAACCAAGCTTTCATTTAGTCTGAGTCTGATTAAGCTCATCCTCTTGTGTCCTCAGAGAGCATTTTTTGAAGTTATGCAGCATACACTCTCCGCTGTGTAGTAAATAATTGTCAAAGTTATTATGCCTCCAGACAGCTCCTTCAACTGAAGGCCTGTTAGATATTTAGTTAATGAAGAGTGTCTTTGAAAGTACTTTGGCAAATGTGGTTCAATCTCGGTGTGATTATTTTTTTTTGATGTGGTCCCTCTGGAGGAAAATGTAAACCATCCGTGACAGACTGTGATAAATTCCTCCAAGTATGTTATTCCATGTTTCCAAGATTACCTTTTGATTCAATATGATTAAATAAACTGGATAAGTATTTTTTGAACATTTACAATGACCAAATTTATTAACTAACATTAACAATGATTAATAAATACTGTCATAAATGTATTGTTCATCGTGCATCATCAGTTAACACATTAACTAACGTTAACAAATGACACCCTATTGTAAAGTTTTACCAAAAATGTTGTATTTTAAATTTCAAGCGTTTTGGAGTTTGATTATAGACTGTTAAAAAATTACAAAAATAAAAATTAACAAATTGGTTAACACTTTTCAGGTGTCATTTGTTATCAGTGAACAATATGAACAAACAATGAACAATACATTTATTACACGGTTTATTAATCTGTTAATGTTGGTTAATAAAAATGTATTAAGTTGTGCATTAACTAATGTTAACAAACGCAATTTGTGATTTTAATAATGCATTAATAAAGTACTGCTCATTCTTAGCTCATGTTAAGTAATATAGTTAACTAATGTTAACTAATGAACCTTACTGTAAAATCTTACCATCATTTTTTCATTACATAAAAAATTGAAAAATGTGGTCTTACATATTATAAATCAAAACCTTGACCTTTTGATTCAATGTGATTCAACAGGAAATAAGCTGGATAAGTATTTTCAAGATTTACGATTACATTAAGCATTTGAAGGAATAATATTGTTCTCTTTAATAATTCAATCATGCGCAATAATATTTTTATTAACCACAGACTTTTTAAAATCTAAAACAACGTGTTTTTTTTATATTGTAAATCAAAACCTTGACCTTTTGATTAAATGTGATTCAATGGGAAATAAACAATTTTAAATATAACTGGATAAGTATTTTTCAAGATGTGCAATGACATTAAAACATTTTTAAGGAAAAATATTGTTCTCATTAGTAACTCAATCATGCACAATAATAGTTGTAGCTAAATACTTGATTTTAAAACACTGAAAAACAAAAACATCATGCGGTTTTATAGACAGTAAATCAAAACCTTGACCTTTTCTGTTTCATATTAAAATGATGGTTAATGATACCACAAATCAGTTACAGTTTGCTTGAAGTCACAAACAAGTACTTCAAGTGCATTTAAAGTAATTGCAATGTGCAATCTCTGTGGTAACAAAATCCTGGAAGAGAGGTGACCCTCTAGAAAGCGGCAAATCTCATTTTGGATGCGTAGTCACTGATATCCCTGATTATTTCCAGAATGTCTTCATCAAGTGAACCTAGAGCCACATTTACCAAAGAATTCAATAACAGATTTGACGTCCAAAGCTTCAGGGAACATTTAATCCCTTTACCGAATGCTTTTTCTGCTAGATTACTATGCACGCCTATTGATTATCGTGCAATATTATCACGAGTCCTGCATCTTTGCCTTCAGTTTCTCAGCTCGACATCACAGGTCTCGGTCTCAGTCTGCATCACGGTTCCCCCTGCCAAAGGGCCTTTTCCATACGCACTGGGCACGCAGTCAACTTTATCTGCAGCATCAGCTTGGGAAGCCCGCCCACCCACTTCCCAGCATGCAATGCCTCCCTTTGTCCACATAAGTGTTTCCTCCCCACCAGGACAAGGCAATGGCGTCAGAGCCGCCAAACCAATCACGTGTGTACTGGGCTGCCCCTGAGGCCGTCTAGCCATAACAGCTGAGACTGTGAAAATCATGTGTAATCATGGGGAGAGGGGCGCTGGCGTTATTTCAGACATGCAGCACAAGTCCTGTGATTGTCTGCCAGGGGCATAACAGAGTGTCAAATACTAGGTGCAGGCAGAAAATACAAGGTGCCAGAGCTGCTCTCAATTGCCGTAATTTCAGAGGCATTCTGCTCACCTGTCACTAAAAGCCGAAGCATGTTTTTTCAACAGCACTGTTGGAAATTGATACCTTAGTTCATGCTCCTGGGGGGGGTGATGTGAAAGAGATATATGAGAGATATGGCAAAATAATGCTTTTTTGTTTTTTTTGGACACTATGCATACGTGCATAAGAGCAAAAAGCATGCAGAGACTTTTTTGATTCCTCCAAACTCTCTGCAATGTGACTTTTGGTTCACATGGCCATTGATGAAACCACATTATGTTATGAGTCATCGTATCAAACAAGCCCACGTCCACTGCCTTTCTCTTATGCAAGGTTATCTTTTATACATTTTGAAATATTTATGTTTTACCGCTTGACGAGTTTAAGTTTTATTCACATTCTTTCATTTAACAGCATTTACTCTTAGACCATACAATTGAACTTGAATTGAACAAGTCCTTAATTGTGTCGCATTGATGAAGCTTCTGAAAGGTGCTTTCATCATTTCAAAAGCGATGTGACAATTATTTGGTCTCAGTGAGCTTTCTTCATGGAACTGAACTAAGTAACACATATTAAGCTGTCAGGGAGAAATGGAAAACAGTCTCCCCCCCTCGAAACCATTCGTGAACGCTGGGTAGCAGGGCTAAACTCAACTTAGTCTGACTAATAGCTTGCGCTTGATTGGCAAATTAGACAATTACAAGACCCGCAGATGTCAGCTAATGACACTAAGTGTCGGAATGGATCACTAAGGACGTCTCTAATTAATGTAAAAAAGCACAAATTTACTTTTTAAATAAAGAATAAATTAACTTGACAGTCAAAATGTTTGAATGCTAATTTATATATTATATTAAATACTAATGTAAAATAAAAACACACACACATATACAGCAAAATGTATTTTTTAATTCATATTTTTGGAAATATAGATATTTTTGTTATAAAAATGTATATTTGTTATAAAAGTGCCCATGGATGAACATGACCCTTCTAGATCTAGAAATCATACTTTGTATATTGTAACAATAGTTTATATACCAAAACATCTTGTCAGCCATATTTAGCAAAAGAATTATTAGATGAAACTGTAATAACTAGAGTAATCAATTCAGCACGATCTATTAAAAATAACATGCTTGTGTATGAATCATAAATCCAAGTTTGGAATCTGAAGCCAGCTCTAAATTTTTTTAATATTATATATTTAAACATTTATTTTTGAAACTAAGACAAGCAGGACAAATGATCCAAGCCAGATTTTGTCTCACACATGACAGTCAGTTATTATTAACTATAAAAGTTCAACATAGTATAAGTGTTTGTGTGTATAAACGCTTTTAAAAACAATACATTTATTTTTCTGTCCGTCTTTCTTATCACATATGGGCATTGTAATTGTTTTGTACAGCACTTTGGGGGTGCACTAGTATCAGAAATGGGCCTTAGAAATAAACTCAAACAATAAATATAATATAGCTGCTTAAACTCTATGTGACCCTGGACCACAAAACCAGTCATAAGTGTCATTTTTTTTAAATTGAGATTAATAAATAAGCTTGAGAATAAATAAGATGTCCACTGATGTATGGTTTGTTAGGACAGGACAATATTTGGTTGAAAAACAACTATTTTAAAAACTGGAATCTGAGGGTGCAAAAAAATCAAAATATTGAGAAAATCCCCTTTAAAGTTGTCCAAATAAAGTTCTTATCAATGCATATTACTAATTAAAAATTAAGTTTTGATATATTTACGGTAGGAAATCTACAAAATATCTTCATGGAACATGATCTTTACTTAATATCATAATGATTTTTGCCATAAAAGAATCGATAATTTTGAGCCATACAATGTATTTTTGGCTTTTGCTAGAAATATACCCGTGCTACTTAAAACTGTTTTTGTGGTCCAGGGCCACATATTCTGTGAATGGCACTAAGCTTGGTAGGGATTCTGTACACGTAGCCCAAGAGACATTTTTCACAGCCTGCTTCATAACATGTATCATTCAGAAATAATGAAAGACATTCACACAGCATTCAAAATGAACAAAAAGTCTCTCTCCCTCTTTTTTTTCAGAATCTTTCCGTAATGCCTGTCTGGAGATAATCTCACATAAGCAGACTTGGGTGAGTTTACCATCATAAGAAAACATGCTTACAAATCAGAGATTCACAGACATGTCCATTTAAAGAGATATCAAAAGGCAATTGTCTAGGGACAGCGCAACACGTCCTCTTTCATTTGAAGTCCCCCAGTGAATTTCACACGCAGTTACCAATATGACACGCACCCTCATAATAGAACCCCGGTAATAAAGGCTCCAGCTGAGGACTACGAGAGAAAACAGCTCTTTGTAAAAACATCCATTTGCATTTAGCTCAGACAACTGGCTTCTGGCTTTTAATGTGGCCTCTAATGCAATTAGTTTCTGGCTGCAGTCACAGTGGTGAAAAATCGCAACATCTCCGCGGACATGAGAGGAGGAGCAGAGGCCGATGGCAATCACGGCCCCATGTCGTGAGCCACCGCACGACACAACAGCCCTGATGAATCATGCGGAAAATGAACTCTATTATGTAGCCGTTGCACTGACCCTGACAATTTTCTGTGTTTCTCATTATGTCAGTCACTTGATATGATACGCTCGTTCCACATGATGAGCACCATTTAACAGGGTAAACCCTTTGATGTGTGGATCATACTCGGCTAAAGATGGTAACAATTTGCTGGCAAGAAGACAAATCTTGTCAACAGAATCTAATGGCAAGGTGCACACACACACACACACACACACACACACAGAGGACCCAGGGTCGTGTAAACAGAAGACACTGTGGCTCCATTCAAAGTCTGTTTTCTCAAGAGTATGCGTGAGTCTGGGCAAATTATCCCCGTGAGCGGAGTGTGAAACAAGAGACGTGCGATACCACAGCGGTGAGGAACGGCGTGTGTCACCAGCGCTTACTGGCATGCTATTACACTAGCTGCTAGTTTTTTTCCTCACTTTCTCCTGGTCATCTCATCAATGGGCCAGCTGGAGGGATTCCTGGCAGAGTGATTTGGGATTATATCATAAAATCACATTGCCAGGGATTTCCAACCAGCTGTGAACTGTTTACTCCAGGAAAGTCTCGGTGAGTCGCCCCTGCTTACACCCTGATGGATGAAGCCATCAAATCTGAATTAGAGAACGGACCCAACCTTTTTTCCCGCCATGACCTGTAGACGGAATAATCTACCCTCGGAATGAACCATAACTGAGGACTGAAGTGCAACTGAAATAGAAAGCTCATATCTGTAGGCTCCACATATGTTTTGTTTTGCCACTTTTTGTTCATTACATAAACACTGGCTCTCATCTTATGACTGTGGTTTTGGGAAAGTGGAAACATGATACTAGGCTATCGTGCCATACAGACATATGTGGCCCAACGTAATGTTCATATAAAAAGCTGTGGCTTCGACAGCTGAGCCCGTCCTAGAAATGGGTGGTGCAAGCGGTAGGTTCTGGAAATGGTGCCACACCGCTTTGTTAAATAACTGGATATGTGAGGAAAAATGTGCTAATGGGTTCATTAAGTAGAGGATTTTGCATTTTTATGCATTTGAAAAGAAAGCGATGAGAATTTTGAACGCCTTAGAGTTTAACAATTTAATTTACTACTTTAACGGATGTAAAATGTATTTTGTTTGTTCTTTTTTAACATTTAGTTAGGTTATATATATAAAGAACATTTGTAAAGGTGTTTCTTAATTTATGGAACTTTTGGCTATAGTTACTTTTAGAAAATTGACACTTACATTAATCATGCCTTCATTCATTTTTATTTACTTCTCAAATTGTATTTAAATACCCTATAGAAAAAAGCTATTTTGGGTCGTTTTCTTTTTTCTCTCCATATGATCACAAACATTTCCAGCACAGTGTTGTTTTCACAACATCCAAAATTAGATTTTGTGTTTATATTTACATATAATTTAGCAGATATTTTATTTAAATGTTTAAAGGCATGCTTAGATGGCAATTACAGTGTTGGAAATACCTTTAAATATTGTTACAGACAACAAAAGGATGAGTCCTTTGTATTTCTAAGGCTAATTTCATAATCTTTAAACATGTAATACTGGTAAGTCATATTGCATGAAAATTTGGATGTAGGACAAGAGTAAAATATTAAATCTATACATACAAAAGCAGCAAAAATAACTAACGAAGGCATGACAAAAAGTTTCAAGACAGTTCTAATGTTCTCTTTATATAACAAAAAAAAAACAAGTTTAAAAACAAATAAAATAAAATGGTAACACTTCACAATAAGGTGACATTTGTTATCATTAGTTAATGCATTGACTAACATGAACAAACAATGAACAATACATTTTTTGCAGTATTCATTTATCTTTATTAACGTTAGTTTGTAAAAATACAGTTGTTCATTGTTAGTTCATGATAGTGCATCACAGTGCATTAACTAATGATAACAAACGACTTTAGATTTTAATAATGCATTAGTACATGCTAAAATTAATATGAACTAAAATGAATAAATACTGTTAAAGTATTGTTTATTCTTAGTTCATGTTAACTAAAGTAGTTAACTAATAAAGCTTATTTTAAAGTGTTACCAATAAATTAACTAGTGCCCAAAGCTTAAGAAACACCCATTTATCTTTGTGTATGTTGAGGTATTCTGAAAATACAATACATGTCAGTACATATTCAAAATAAACATAAAAGTAAGATTTTTTTTTTACTATAGAATGTTTAAACACATTGATTTTTGTTGTTGAAATCTAATGATGATTTGGGCAATGTTTTGGAAAACATCTGGATTTTATGTCTGATGAAGTTTCGTGAGGTGCAGGACTTAGCTCACTCTGTGAACAGATCTCGGATATCCTATGTTCACAGTGGCTAAGTTCCGCTCCTCTGAGGCCCACACTCAAAATCAGCCAGGAGGTGAGAACACAAACATGATGACGGCTGGCCATGCTATAGCAAACCGGAAAAAGGACACAAACCTGATCCAGAGGAACTACGGGAAATGACCCGCCAGGGAAAAAAGTCACAGTGTAATCCTCAGTCCCACCCACCCCGGTCAGACAGGGTGGTCTGGTCAAGTTGGCGTAAAGCCAGAACACTATTCAACATAAATGAACAGAGCAAAGACGCTGCTGAACTTCCCTAAAGCCAGTTTACGGTTCTGTCAGTCCATGTACATTGTATATATTGTACATGTATATTGTATGCAATATACACTAAAAAAAAAATTGAAAAAAAAGTAACACTTTAGAATAAGGTTCATTAGTTAACATTGGTTAACTACGTTAGTTAACATGAACTAAAAATTGACAATACTTCTTCAGCATTTATTAAACCTAGTTCATGTTAATTCAGCATTCACTAATGCTTTATTAAAATCACAAGTTGTGTTTGTTAATATTAGTTAATGTACTTTGAACTAACATGAGCGATTGTATTTTTATTAACTAACATTAACAAGCATGAATAAATACTGTAATAAATGTATTGTTCATTGTTTGTTCATGTTAGTTCATACATTAACTAATGTTAACAAATGACACCTCATTGTAAAGTGTTACCACATTAGTTAATACACTGTAAATTAGCATTACCAAATTTCAGCATTTACTAATGCATTATAAAAATCAAAAGTTATACTTGTTAACATTAGTTAAGGCAGTGTGAATTAACACGAACTAACAATGAACAACTGTATTAACTAATATTAACAAAGATTAATAAATACTGTAATAAATGCATTGTGCATTGTTTGTTCATGTTAGTTAACACATTCATTTGTAAAAAATATTGTAAAGTGTTACCAAAAATCAATATGGAAATATTTAATTCTTTAATTTTAATTCAGTACATTGTGCCCTATTTTTACATGTTTTTTACAGTCTATAAACAAACTTCAAAAGTGTGAGACCACACTGGGTTTTAAAAATGTTATATTACTTATTAACAGCCATTTGGCCAACATATATATATATATATATATATATATATATATATATATATATAAATGACATGCTAAATATTTCAATAAACTTTTAATGCAATTATAATAACATCATTT